>CAJPEX010000201.1:74618-144530 GCA_905338405.1 Notodromas monacha | reverse complement strand
TTTATCAGGGACCCCTAGAGGTCGCCCGATAGAACCCACACACCTTTGCCACACAACAAGCCACGAACACCGAAATCGAATATCTAAAAACACACCTAGCCAACACTCCAAACAAGTCTTCCAAAAACCGGATCCTTCTTCCTGAAGCCAAGATGAAATCCGCGGAAGAAACTTCACTTCATCTCGAACGCCGGCTGCGAGAACTTCATTTTCGTGCTTGATTTGTGAAACCTGTGAAATTATCAATTTGTTAACAAGTGCGAAATAACATCGTTCCTGGAGACTCAGTCTCGGCCGCAAACGGCCTATCGCGCATTTCTTTCATTTCACTGAAAGTTTATTTCGTCATTGACCTAAGGGTCTCTGACAAAACTGGTGGCCAGTAAGTGTGTGAAGAACACTTCTGGCAAAGTTTAAAAAGACCCTGAAATTTCATATCCAAGTGCATAAGTGCATCACAGCCCTAATTTCCAAGTGCTAACCTTTCAAATTCGAGTGATCTCCCACAAATCACCCCAAAGAATTCAAATTCCTACATTACATCCTCATACAAACCCCACAGTGCTATCCTTCCAATCCAACAAACTCGCTACCTATCCACATTTACTCAAACATCCAGCACCATGCCACGCCACGGACCATTATCCTCCAATTCCATCACACGCACCTCTGGCGTATCACACCACACACCTCCAATCGGCGAAATTCCATCCTCTGACGCCCTCAACATCCCATCCACGTCCAATCCACGCCGCGGAACCACACGTCGCCCTGGTCGACCGCCATTACGAAGACAATCCTCTACACCACCACGATCTCCTTCCGTTCGCACTGACGACACATCCTCCACATCTGCTTCACAACGACCATACCACAGCATCCGCAGAACCACGAAACGCCTCCTCACAATTGCTCAAGCCATGGTCCTAGGAGACAGAACGTATACACAATCAGCAACCCCCAACACACAATCATCCTTTCGCCGAATCCACCGCTCCCTTATCTCTGCTTCTGAACCACGAAACGCCTCCTCGCAATTGCTCAAGCCATGGTCCTAGGAGACAGAACGTATACACAATCAGCAACCCCCAACACACAATCATCCTTTCGCCGAATCCACCGCTCCCTTATCTCTGCTTCAGCATACATCCTCAATCTACCCACTACAAATTGTGACATCCAAGAAGCTCAACAAATCCAACAACTTCAACGGGAACTCAACAATATTGCACTTCACACCCCTGATCAACTACACACAAACTGGCTCACACTACGACCTATGCAACACTTCATCCTTGGAGTTCAATTTCCTGTTTTACAAACCAACCCAGTACCCATTAACGCCTCTTCCGCACCACAACCTATACCACAAGACCCACCTTCGTTGCAAACACAACTACAACAACCACCTCCTCAACTCAGTAACCCACCTACATTAGACGTCTTCCAACCCAGCGTCATCAGCACACTAGAAACGGAAGAAGACGCTGATCCATATCCATCCGCTGTCCTCAGCTACGCCACCGGAACTCGACCCTCCCAAACATCTGAAAAATACGTCACCAATTATGAGAAACGTTCAGCACTTCCGAACTTCAAACAGTTTTCCGGACTACCGAACAGCACCTACACATTCGAACGCCTCTGGTCCCATTTTAAAAATGTACACATTCTTCCACGTGACTACATCACACCCGCCGAACGTATTCAACTACTCCTATGCCATCTCAGTGACCGCGCATTCGACATCATTGACCGCCACAAAGACAAAACAACAGAAGAAGACTATCTCCGCATACTACGCACACTATACCAACAATATGGCAACATTCAATCCCTTCGTCTTGCCCTCTACAACCAATTTACGGACCTCAAACCAACTGCAAACACACCTAACGCACTTGCAGACTATCTTGAAGACATCATCGCAATTACCGAACAATTAAACAATTTACGAACTAACATGCCACAGGTTCATACCCGTTTTTGGCCTCACATCAAATCCTTCCTACACCAAGCCGGGCATTGGACCAATGTCCGCTTAGAAATGCGATGTCACCAACAAAACGACCCCGCCGACACCAACACATGGAGCGAATATCCTGAAAATAGATACAAATGGATCAAAACATACCTTCGGTCCGATGACCCTGCTACAGCCACTGTTAACACACTTACATTTCTCACCCGACCCTCCTCATCAACAAACAAAAACAAAGATACATCCAAGGAGCGAAATAACCGCACTGAAACCTCCAACCGCACCAAACGATCCAGAAATTCCAAATCACCAGATCGCAACCAGCGACGACGCCCCTCACCATCGAGACGACGATCCAGAACACCAACCCGTAGACACCGTCGTCAATCCCGCAGTCGCTCCAGATCACCACATCGTCGATCTCGCCAATCCACCTATTCATCAGCCAGAGAACAACACACATCCAATAATCAACGATACAGCTACAATTGCCCCTTTTGCAATGCTGCACACACATCAACCACCTGCAGACTCACCATTGAAGAAAGAATCACAGCCACAAACAATCAACAGCTCTGCTACAACTGCCTCAGCTCCCAACATCATTCCACGCAATGCCAAAGCACCGGCAGATGTCGCAACTGCACCGGCAAACACCACACCGCACTCTGCAGAAAATCCAATAACACTCGCAATAACAATCATCCTCCATCATCATACATTCGCCAAAACAATTATCATAACTTACGCCCCAACCCACCATCCCGTGGACATTACAACAACCGCCCACAAAATAACAACCGTCCTCCTTACAACAACCGTCCACAATACAATAACCGTCAATACAACAACCCACGGTTCCAAAACAATCAAAACCAACAACAAAATAACCAGCAACAACAACAAAATAATCGAGTGAACCTCACCCAGCTTGTACAAGAGATCCATTCTCGCCTGCCAGCCCAAGCTGCACCTGCAGCCCAACCAGCACAACAACCTGCAGCACAACCAGCCGCACCTGCAGCCGCACCTGCAGCCGCACCCGCATGACTAGCACTCTCCTGCTCCACCTTCACGTCATCCGCATACTCTCTCCTTGAAACAGCTGCAGTACGCCTTTTTCCTCATGAAGAACCCGTCTACGCCCTCCTTGATTCTGGCTCTCAACTCACAATGATAACACAACGCCTTGTCAACCTTCTCCGTCTACCAACAAAAGAAGGAGATATCACACACGCAATCTCAGGAATTGGAAATGCAACAATCACATCTAACACGATTACCCAACTTCGCGTACAACACCGTCAAAAAGATTTCTCCATCTTCATTCAACTCACAATGATAACACAACGCCTTGTCAACCTCCTCCGTCTACCAACAAAAGAAGGAGATATCACACACACAATCTCAGGAATTGGAAATGCAACAATCACATCTAACACAATTACCCAACTTCGCGTACAACACCGTCAAAAAGATTTCTCCATCTTCACAACCGCCATTGTTGCACCTCTTCATGAACCCTGGACAGCAGAAAACCCACACAACCTCCAACACCTAAATGAATTCCGAAATCTCCTCGCTGATCCACGCCTCATCTCAGCTTCCAAAATTGAATTTGACATCATCCTGGGGGGCAAAGATCTGGTTCAAATACACGCTCCATACACAGATTCATACTGGAATAACTCAACCTTTCAAATCATACCAACACAATTAGGACTTGTTGCCAGAGGCATCTGGGAAGCCTCCTCACCCATATACACTACATATTATTGCAGCCATCTCACACTTGGCCAACCCAATAATACATTTGATGACAAACTCTCCAACACAATCATCAAGTATTTACACCAGGATTATGTGAACATCCTTGGGGATGACGACAAACTCCACCCATATCAGGCTGAACAATACCTGCAATACCTCCAAAAAATCACCATCAGCCCGCAAGGCCGCGTTGTCGCGCCACTTCTTAAGTCACACCTGTACCCTGACTATTGCACACCAAACACAATCACTGCTTCCACACGCAGCAAATCCGTCATCCAACTTTTGGAAAAAGGCGGACCCTTGGCGAAAGCGTACACCAAATTCTTTCATCAATGGATTGAAGATGGCATCATTAAAGAAACTACACTTGCAGAACTCCAAAATCACGGAACCCCATACACCGAACTACCACACCATGGCGTTGCCCGCCCCGAAAGCGCCAGTACACCTCTACGCGTTGTAATGGCCGGCAAAATGCATCAGACAAAGGCAAATATTCATGTAATCAACTCTTCATCTCCGGTACAAACCTCTTACCCGAAATCATCAAAATCTTGCTACGCTGGCAATTTACGCTGTATTTCGGAACCTCCAACATCAAAAAAGCATTTGTCCAAGTACAACTCGCCAAAGAAGATCAATGGGTACTCACAATACGCTGGCCCACGAAACAACCTAACGGCAAATACCAACCTACTTACTATAGATTCCTATGCCTCCCCTGGGGCATTAATTGTGCCCCATTCATACTCAACGCTGCCGTCCGCTACCTATACCTTCAAGCATTGAAAAACAACATCCTCACTCCTGCTGAACAAGAATAGCTCAACGACAACACTTACGTTGACGATATCTTTGTCACCGGTACAACTCCAGAGGAAATACACACAAAACTTCACAATGCCCAAAAAGCACTAGCCCTAGGGGCCTTTCAACTCACAAAGCAAAAAATCTCACCACAACCAGACAACCCTAATAACAACACCTACAAAGTCCTCGGAGTACCATATGACCCCGTCACTGATCTAATTGCATCTTCAGGGGCTTCTCTCCAAAAATTCCTCGCCCTCAAAACCCTTACATACAGGCACATCGCTGGCTTTGAAGCCAGACTTTTTGACATCCTTGGCATCGTTGCACCATTCACGGCACATATCAAAATACAACGCCAAACATACACTGATGCCCATCCCAACACATCATGGGACACCCCTCTCACACCTGAAGAAACAACAATTTGGCGAGACATCGCCCAACAGGCGCTGCAATGCCACACCCTTGCCATTCCACGCCTTGTCACTTCTACACCCTTTGAACCCGGATCCATACACATCTTTGCTGACGCAAGCAGCAAAGCCCTTGGCATTGCAATCTATTTTACAACAATCAAACCACCATTTACAACCACCCTCCTCTGGGGCAAGTCAAAACTTGTCCCCAAAAAGCAACGAGAAGAACCCAAACACAAACTATCATCGCCCCGCATCAACCGCTTGGAGCTCTCAGCAGCTGCCTTTGCTATCCGCCTCTACGCCATCCTCAAAACAGCTTATGACACCAGCCCATACACAATTCACTTTTGGACAGACTCCACTGTTGTTCTCAACTGGATCCAAAATACCAAATCCAAACCTACAAAATACGTAACAACGAGAACGCAAAAAATCCTACAACATTCCCAACCATCACAGTGGAAACACCTCCCCAGTGAGGACAATCCCGCAGACCTTGCATTGCGTGGGTGCACCGTCCACACTCTAAAAGACGCCACCCTCTGGTGGAATGGACTGTCCTGGCTTTCACACCCACCCTCATGGCCTCAACAACCAATATCAACAAAAACCTTCACTTCAGCTAGGGGGCAATCCTCCAAAAAGGAACAATATCTAAAAGAACGCTCCATAGTACTTGGACTCTTCAAAACCGCCAACACCTGGACCAAAGTCACACGCATCATTGCAGGCCTACGCCGAATCCAACAAGGCGCCAAAAACCTCAAAATCACATGGTTTAGATGGTTTGCGTTGGGGTTTCCTTTTTGAAATGTTTGTTGGTGTGTTGGTAAACGTGGACTTCTTTAACTTTAGCGTGTGGAACTTCCATAGGCGTGTTACGTTTTTATAATGTTAGTGTTGAAATGGCGTCTCTTACAATTCGGACAAATCATCAAAAACAGGCCCGACCTTTGCTGGGACCCTGACAAGAAACTCATCACATCCATCAGCCGACAAGCATTGGATACTAATACAACAATTCCTGAAACTCACCAAGCCCAAAGACTCCTCATACACCTACCTGTTCCCAAAAACAACCAAACTCCAACACTACTACGTGCCTTCATACGCAGCCAACATCTCAAACACAAACATGGATCAACCATGCTACTCCAACAAGAAATCACCNTCATACACCTACCTGTTCCCAAAAACAACCAAACTCCAACACTACTACGTGCCTTCATACGCAGCCAACATCTCAAACACAAACATGGATCAACCATGCTACTCCAACAAGAAATCACCAAAGAATACTGGTTACAGGGGGGCAAACGCATCATACGAAACATCATCAAAGAATGTCACTGGTGCAAACGATTCAATAACCCATCTTTTACACAAACCACCGCCCCTCTACCAGAATTCCGATACACCGGACACCGATCATTCAAAACAGTCGGCATTGATTTTGTTGGACCCTTCAATACACCAACAGAGAAAAATATCTCTATCTGCGTATTTACCTGTCCACTAACACGCGCTGTTCATTTAGAACCCGTTGACACCTTAGACCTTGAATCCTTTATGGGAGCCTACCACACCTTCTGCAACCGCCGAGATCTCCAGCCACGTAACATCGTCTCCGACAATGCCGCCACCTTTAGAGCAGCTTGGCCACGCTTCCTCCACGCCAATGAACAAGAACTAGTAGAAAAATTCACAACTAAACGAGTCAAATGGCACTTCAACACTGCACGTGCCCCCTGGTGGGGCCGATTTTATGAAGGCATTATGGGCATGATCAAGAACCGCCTAGCCCGTTCATTCCAAGGAATCCCCTTCTCCAACCCCAACACAGTCACCGCCGCAATTACCTTTGTTGAACGCGTTATTAACTCACGACCTTTAACATATTTACCCTCTGACCGAAACGATCCAATTGCCATTACACCCTCCATGTTCATCAACTCACCTCAAGCTGATTACACCTCCAACCCAGACTTTGATCCCTACTGCTATGGCCCAAATCCAATCCAGTTCCTTGAATACACAACACGCGATGGCATCACCAGACAAACACAATTTTGTATCGCCATCATCCTAGCCCTCTGGAAAACATTTTACAACGGTTATATCACAACGCTTCACCAATTTCCCTCCACAAAACAACCCAAACATCTAGAACACCTAGAACCTCTTGAAGGCCAAATTGTCCTCTTAAACCAAAAAGCATTCAAAAAAGACACACCTATGGGCCACCTCAAATGGAAGTTATGCCGCATCGTCCATGTTCACCGCAGCAAACGAGACAGAAAAATCCGAGCAGTTGATGTCCTAACATCACGCCGCTACAACCATGATGGCACATCCACTCCTCACATCCTAAAAAACCAATCCATTCAAAATCTTATTCCATTAGAAATTCCAGACCGAACTCCAAACTCAAGCAACAAGATCAACACCAAAAATGCTTCAAACGATTCTCTTCGCCAACCGTAAACAAAATGAACAAACACCCGTATTGCAAAGTACTAAAACTCATTATTTCAATGCGTCAACAAAGTATTGATCACTGACCCCGTACATCTCCTCCTCCAACCTTTCAACAAACAAAAAAATGCCAGCGACCGCCCCTAACCTCCCACCCCAATCTTTACACATCAGATACCCGCAATACGCATTACAACTGAGATCATCAACCAAACGGACAACCCCTACACCACCCTTTTTGCATCCCGAACTTCATCATTCAACACCAACTGTCAACCACCAAGTCCAACGACCCAGTATGACTTCTGGTGCACAACAGCCACCACCTTCTCCACACCTGTTGCCTTCACTATCACCACATCTCCCGGGACAAATCGACCATCCTTCCCACGCGGGCGAGTAATGGAGACCACCGAATCCGTAGCAAAGGTCTCATCATATCCACCGTCCAACAGCAACTCACATCTGCAAAATACACTTTGTCAACACCTCCATCTCCAAAAGAATACAACTTCACACTCACTCATCAAATGGGTTTGCCTTAATACCCTTTCCCCCGAACTCTACTTTTCCAAGGGCATCAAATAGACAAGGACAATAACATTGACGAACAAAATGCCTGTGGTTTGAATTTGGCGGCTTGCCCTCCACCGCCGTCCCATCATCTTTCCACATGGGTCCTTGTCCAGGACACAGCAAAGTTTCCTTCAATGGATCACCCGCCCTTATTGTCACCGCAAACAAGATCGCCGCTGCATGATCCCTTGCAAACCAGATAAAGGCACAAGGATTGATATGCCCAAATGATGAAAATGATGAGTATGACACCTTCACGTATCTTGTCAGATAGCTCAATGGAGTAGGCAAAGCCCACCAGCCAGGGCACGTATCCGTCTTTCCGATAACGCCACCAACGTCATTTTCCAACATCTTTGCCAACACCCTCTGACACATATTCGCTGCTTCCAACCTGGACTCCATTGACACAACAGATCCATCCTCCTCCATTAAGGGAAACACTGGGTTCCCATACCGATCCCATCAAAATTTTGTTCTGCCTCCTTCCCACTTCCCTGGAGGAGGAGCGCCCAGTGCAAAGACCGGACACTTGAAAACCTCTGCCAGCTTTGCAAAGTACACCCTCATCGCAGCGTTCAACTCCGTCATTGTTGCATATTTTGCCCCAGACCTCAGGTTACACATATGCTTAATGTCATTAGTTCCCACACGAACGCACAGCTGCGTAAATTGGAAGTCATCGTGCAGGCGCAAATCTTGGTACACTCGACGACGCACATCCTCCGGCGTCCACTGGCTTTTCGAAGATCTAACAACAGTGGTTAATCCACTTACACCATACTGCAAACACAAAATTCATCAATCAACAATATCTAACAACCTTCCTTTTTCCAACCAACCTGATACACCTCATAAGGCATCCCCTCTGTCAAATGCCGAAAATCATAAGCTGGTGGAACGTCCTCCAACGCCCCAACTCTTGTCAGAAACGCCTTATCTGGATCACACAGAAACCAGACAGCCACCAATGACGTCCCGAAAACCAAAACCTTCTCCTTGCCGTCATCTCCCATCCGTTTTTCACCTCCGATTCCATAATAATCATTGATATACCGGACACTCTGCACTGCAGTCCCTGGCACAGGCAACCGCATACTCCAAACACGGCGGAAGTTCCTCTCCGAGATTCCCATGCGCACACATACGTTCTTGATATACTCCGCCTTGTCCTCAGGCTTGAATACCCAATCTCCAACAGCACCTTCACAACACAAAAACATTGTACAAACCACTTCTCCTCACACACACTTCAAACCAACCTCCAAAAAACAGATCCGCCATCGTCCTCCTTGAACTCCTGGACAAAAATACTGAGGACCCTTCATCATCTTCCTCGAACTCCATCTCTGCCGACACCACCGACGGCCGTGGAACACACCCCATCAAGGGACTAGCCACTACTGCATCCAGAACAACCTTCAATGCTTGCTGCGACTCGCCCTCCTGTCTTCTCGTTTCCTGCACTGATCTCCCGCCATCCATCACCTTCACCTTGTCCATCCATACTTCCATCATGTCAGAATCCGGACCAACAACAATCTGCACGCCATCGCCTCCACGGACACGATAAATTTTCACCAATCCTACACATACAACTCAATCTCAAACAAACAACCAAACAACAATCCTCAAAGGCAAAACAAATCAATAACCTTCTTCCTTGCACGTCACCACCGAGTTTGGCAGCAACAAGGGGAATTTACCACCAATCGAGCTCTTCAAGGCTGCCACACTTGCAGCGACCGCCATTGAAAAGGCCTCCTTGGCCTGAGCTGTAGCCGCCGTTGCCATTGTCCCTGCACTTTCCAGAAACGCCTGATCCTGCTTCATCTGCTCCTCCACAGCAGCACGACGCCTCTCCAATCCAGCAGCCTCATCTTCCATTTGCTGGTTGTCAATCCTCAGCTCCTCCACCCGCTTTTGGTTTGCAGACAGTGACTGCTCCAGCCCAGCTCGCACAGCATCGGTACAAGCCTGAGTATCAACCACTGGCACCAACGTATGAATCCGAGCCCAGCGATCTGCGTCAAACCTTGAAAACGTTTCAGCAAGCTCCCGCACAGCTCCTGGAAACTGCACCTCCCTGTCAGCTCCGACACGACGAGCCAACTTTGGCGTAGACGGCCCGGGCACGGCCTCCAACCTCTTCACCACCGGCAACAATGGCAGGCTGAACACGCTCAACGGCGTACTCCGCCCATCATCCTCCAACTCTGCCATCTCTGGAAAAAATCACAAAAAATAGCATGCGTCAAAAAAAGGATCAATAATAAACTGTTCCTTCCAAAATACCTCGCTCAATCGAATCCTTTTGTTTGCTCATTGTTTTTCTTCCTACTCCCCACAGACAAAAATCCGCACAACCTGGGAATCAAATAAAGAAATACCTGCAATTACTGCTGTTCAAACAACCTGGAACCTGCAACATTCAACATCTACAATTACTGCTGATCAACAAATACTAATTTGCTATTACTAATTACTTGCTGCACCCCCATTACAGGGTAGCATGTCATTACAAATTACCAAAAAGTACCCCCATTACAGGGTCACAAATCAAAACAACCATCACAAAAAAACCGCCGAAACCGCCAAACAAAACACATCACTGGAACCCCCAATACAGGGTCGCCCCTACATCGCACCCCCATTACAGGGCCACGGACACACAGTTGCCTTTCCTGCAAAACACCAGAACAAAACATCATCAACCTCCCAAAACTCCACTGAACAAAATGCACACAATGGAAACCTTCAACAGTCAATTTATACCCTCGAAATCCACAACAACCGCCAACAACTTTCTCCCCAATCCACATAACCGAAATCCACAAAGCAGCCTAAACACACAACTCCAAAAACATCACCAAACCTGAAATCCCACAAAAACCCTAATCCGAGTGAAAGATGAAAGAGGTGTTTTGGCCCTTGGCGTGCTTGGAGTGTTTGGCCGTAGAACCTTATGTTACCTGAGGATTGTTCGGAGGCAGTACCGCCGGCTTGGCCAGGGACTGACACCCGAACTCCGTCCCGCCATCTATCCGATCAAGCCCAGGGGGGTTTTGTCAGGGACCCCTAGAGGTCGCCCAATAGAACCCACACACCTTTGCCACACAACAAGCCACGAACACCGAAATCAAATACCTAAAAACACACCTAGCCAACACTCCAAACAAGTCTTCCAAAACCGGATCCTTCTTCCTGAAGCCAAGATGAAATCCGCGGAAGAAACTTCACTTCATCTCAAACGTCGGCTGCGAGAACTTCATTTTTTCGTGCTTGATTTGTGAAACCTGTGAAATCATCAATTTATTAACAAGTGCGAAATAACATAGTTCCTGGAGACTCAGTCTCGGCTGCAAACGGCCTATCGCGCATTTCTTTCATTTCATTAAAAGTTTATTTCGTCACTGACCTAAGGGTCTCTGACACCTTTTTCACAGCTTCATAGTGTTCATACTTTTTCTCAAAAGAATGCAAGAATATAGTGTAATATTCCTTGTCCACTGGTCCCTCAAAATAGAACATTCTTGAGGATGGAAAGGAATCATCAACAAATTGCTATTAAAGTAAGATTCTCCCTAATTGATTGCAAATTTTTGAATGTTTCTTTGATAATCATTTCCTTTTATGGAATACAAGAAATCCTATCTCTGTATATGCAGCTTCATAACCTTTTCCCTGATTACCAAACTTGATGTCACTTGAAAACATCCATGACAATACTGCCATGGGTTGCATCCATATTAGATATTTTCTTTTGAAAATAATTGAAGTGATGTTTGCTTCAAAATGAAAGATTTTTACAAGCCCTTCTTCAGAAGTTAGTTTCCTTTGAAGGTTTGCAATACTTTGATACTCCATGTCTATGTGAAAGTCAAACTCTTCATTATTTTCTTTGTCCTTGAAAACAATCAAATATTTCTTATTTCCCTTCTTGTTGCATTCCAATGCTGGAAGAGTTGCTACTGTTTTTAATACTGTCTGGAAAAACCTTTCAAGAAGAAAAATACAGAACAGGCTTAACGCAATTAAAAGCAAGAAGGAATATATAGTATCACAATTAAATCATATTTTTTTCAATGTTAGTCAAATTTCACATGAACTAATTACAAGAGGAACTCACAAGAATTTTCCCAATTATCTGAAGACAAAATGACTTCTATTAATTGCATGTCCACTTCCCCTTGGAATACAAATGTCTGCCATTTCCATGTGTCTTATATAATTGAAAACTTGAATAGAAAAATAATAAATGTTCTCCTAATGATCAAAACAGCCAAAACCAATACAATTATGGTTCCTTACACTAGAACGACCCCAGTACTTGTAACTTGTGCTACATTTTTGCAAAAAGAGGAGTGTTCTTGAATTTGTGCTTCTTGATTATTTGATGGAACTCAAAAACAAATAAAATTATTGTATATTGTGAGCACTACTACTGAAAAATGAATCAATGGAACTGGGAACCAATGAATGTGCTGATGGAACCTCAAACCTCACTGGATGCAGCAGCAATTGATTCCATAAGCTGGC
Organism: Notodromas monacha; assembly: GCA_905338405.1. Classification (NCBI taxonomy): domain Eukaryota; kingdom Metazoa; phylum Arthropoda; class Ostracoda; order Podocopida; family Cyprididae; genus Notodromas; species Notodromas monacha. The sequence goes on along the minus strand of CAJPEX010000201.1, from coordinate 131,954 downwards.
AAAAATTCTGCTTAATACATCTTCAGCTCAAGTTCCAGTCAAAAAGCAGAAATGTCTTCAACCAAGAAACCAAAACCTACTTCTATCAAGACCTGCTTCAACTATTATCCTGAACATCAACTGAAGACTCCAAAGCCTGTTCCAGCCAAAAATGCCAAGCCTGTTCCAGCAAAGAATCTCAAGCTTGTTTCATCAAAGAATCTCAAGCCTGTTCCAGCAAACAATCCCAAGCCTATTCCAGTTTCAAAAGAACATGTGACTGTCCTCATCATGAACAAATTACCACATCACAAGCCCCAACAATTGAATAATTCCACATCACAAGCCCCAAAAATTGGAGAATTCCACATCACAAGCCCAAACAAAAAGCCACCTCTTTGGACCACTTCAACAGCAGTGCAGCTTACTTCATCTAGTGACCTTCTGCTTGTTTTATTCTTTTTGTGATGTTTCTGATTTGCAGTTTTTTTTTGCTAGCTTAAACTTGAGGTACATTTGTAATATTTCTCTGCTGAAAATAACCAGGTGGCTGCATACCATAGCATGTCTGATGTCTGGCCCCCTCTCCAGATTAATTTATACATGTCCAAAGCCCTTTTCTGAAATCATCCTGAATTATGAATGATTATTCTTCAGCAAAATATCATACCTTTATCAAGGCACTTTGTGGCAGAAGCCAATATATTTTATCATAACACTCTGGCACGCAGATTCCAAACCAGCTGCCTTGAGTTAATCTGCTTTCTGTTGTGAAAAAAAAGCCAGCATCAGGATTGTCTTGAACCATTGAATAGAAAAGCAGTGCTTTTCTTCTTTGTGCCAGGTGAATGTTTTCCAGATGAACTTTTGGTCATCCCCTGGTCCCAAAAGAACCAACTGCTTTTGGGTTTAAATATTCTGCCCTCAACAAGAGGCAGTAATTTATGCTGGCCAGCCTTGGGCAACATTGTTGCAAGAGGCTGATGATGGAAGCAGATAAAAAACCTTTCCATCCAGTACTGGATTGGATCTTCATGTTTCTTATTACGATATTGAATATAAGTGCCTTGAGTAAAAAGAAAGTAATCATTCATGAATGGGTTTCCCCTTCTCCTTTTATGTTGCTGAACAACACAAGACTTAAGCAAGAATAGTAAAATATTCTTGCTGCATGCCCTCATTTCCATGACCCCTCAGTGAAGCCAAAAATGTATTCCTCAAGCTTCCCTTCTTCAGTTGTGTGTGTGTGTCCTTCCAAGCAGGTACCTGCCATACATCTCAGAGCAGAGTTAGGTTTCTAGAGTTGAAAAAATATGGAAGGGAATGTTGTTTGGAAAATTATTGGGAATAAAGTCTGTCTTAGAAGTGAAAAGAACTTTGTCTACTTTTCTACAGCTGCTACTAGGAGTTGATTAAAATTAAATCAGTCAACACTCTTTTAACAATCCTCATAAAGGTTGACAAGACTAGGGAACTAGCCTGTGAGTTGTAAAATTATGAGTGTATGACAACATAAATTAAACTTGATGATAGAACAGGAAATGTTGGAACAATGTAATGAAGAAGAAATTAATTTTCAATAGAACAATTGAAAACTACTTGAATTCAGTTCTACATTCAAATTTGGTTGTTTTGCAATACCCAAAAGCTGGATTCCCCCTCTTGAACATATGACCTGTTCTTTTCCAAGCAAATTTTTTTCCGAGTTCACTGAATTTTTTTCTTTTATGCCCGGATGGCCGGATGTGGCTGGGCACCCCCAGCTGGTCTGAAATAGAAGTTGTTTATTCAATTATACATATGCATGTTTTTCTTGGCTGCCTTGGTGATTTCTGCCAAGCTGTCACACATAACATACAGCCTGAACAATAGAATCACAGGTGGAGTGTTGGCCTAATGCTCTTCTCAGGTAGATTCTGTGTACAGTGAGATTGCCAGATGTGGACAGAATTGGTGCATCAAGAGAGTCCCTAAGTTGAATGGTCCCTAAGTACAGTCTTGTTTTCCCATAGACTTACATTATTTAATTTTTAATTGGTGTTTTATGGAAGAAAATTTTCTTCAGAATTCCATGAAAAAATTTTTTGCCACTTGAATTTCTTTCAGTAAATATATTTTCAACTCAATAAGAACATTTTGAGCATTGAATTTTGTATCTCTGTACTGTACATTGAAATGTTGGCCTCTACAAAAATAACATTCAAGTCAAAAAGAGAGAAGGAAGTCCCTTTAACAATATATATTTTTAATTAGCTGAATGGATGAGAAAATGATGGGAGAAATGACAAAGAATTTTGCTTGCATAAATTTCAGGGTTGGTAATTGCAATCAATTTCTTACCATCAAGTTGAATAAAAGTCAATTTTTGTGAAATTCATTAGTAATTTTATGATGCAATGTTCTCATGTTGAATTCGTACATGCCTCTTTTATGCCCTTTTTATTTAAAAAAAATGAAAATCTCTGTGTCAAATTGTCCTCATGTCAAGGTATCCACAAGTTATATGGGGATCTCACTGTATTTTTGCATATGGGTGCCCTGAACAGAAGATCGGGGGTGCTTTGTTCAATAAATCAAGATTTCAGCGTCACGAATGTGAACTGCAACAACAGCGATGTTACTTTGAGCATGCAGCAATTTCATTTTCGTGCATATTCAACCTTCTTATTGGGCTTGGCGAAGATGAGGGAATCATGAATTTCACGGACAGTCCATCGATCGACAATAAAGTAAGGGACAGCATTGAAGTGCGGTTATGTCTTGGGGAACGACTGTTTTTTCACGTTACAGTGAATACAAGTCTCCTTTTAAAAAAAAAAATTGTGACGTGGGAAAAGTTGTTTTCTGCCGGAAAATATTCCACAGCGAGATTGTTGATGGCTGATTTTGGTGGTCCTTAGTGCGAACAGCGCGGGCGAGAAAAGCTTCACCCAACTCTATATGGAACAATCTGCCAAAAAGAAGCTGCTCACTGCAAATTTCAATTCTTTTTTCACACGTTTCCAGAGTTTCACCAATATTATTAATTTGTATCTGGCTGTTTCATTCATGCTTTCTTCACACCAGCAGCAATGTTGGCATATAAAGAACAGTAAAAGCGTGGCGTTGTCGGTTTCTTCGCTTCTCAGGGCTCGTTTCCTTGCTGAGGCGCTTTTCCGCTACAGATAATTGCCCATTATATCAGGAAAGCTTTTCTGGATTCAGCTATTGATTTGGCTGGGTAATTTTGGGTGGGTGTATACTCAGCAGATTGCATGTGTCATCGAGCAGCGACCAGGGCAACCACAGGAAATCGAAAGCCTTTTTTTTGCGTTTGTTCACAGGTAAGTAAATCCGAATAATGTCCTTCAAGATCAAGAAGGGATGAGCAGCTTTTCGCTTTCTGACGGAAAGAAATATCAGCTCTTGGATGTGTCATTAAAAAGTTTTTTGCGCTTGTTTTTTTACAGATTTTCCAACATTTAATCTTGACTGGCCAAGTACTAATCTGCTAGGGGTGAGTTTTTTGAATACCAGTCTTTGACATTCCATCTGTCTTTGTATCAAAGAAGACAAAGAAAAGATTTTGTGATGAGAATCCCGTGCAAAAATTAATCCCGCACAATCAGATCTCTGCCTTCGTGGAAAAAAATTCGGAGTCTAGAAGGTGGTTTTTCTGAGTTTATATTTAGAACGAGAAATTTCTGTCTGCATTGAGTTTTTGAACGGAATTCTACTGAAAAGATTTATTCATCAGTTTATTTTTGACACCAACGCCCAGCAATGATTGAAACTTTGACAATTTGCTGTAAACGTTTTCCATCCAATAAGTTTCAAAGTGACTACCGCATTATTTACGTGACCGGAAATAATTGAAAATTCAGGAGCGATTCATGCCGAAATTCAATTTTGTGTGTTCTTATTTAAAAAATTTTTTTTTTTTAGATTCACTGAGAATGTGGTGCGCGTATTTTATAATAGGGGATATCATTTTATGGGAAACTCAGTTTTTAAAATCTGGGTTTGTCTTTTCCAGCTCAATGAGGGTGCCATAATGAAACCCATCATATTACCAATGGACCAGCATATACAGTGAGACCCCCACCTGTGGACAACTCGACCTGTGGAAAATTCAACATAGGGACACTTATTTTCCCATAAAAAGGCCCAACATGAGGACACTGACTCAACATATAGACATTTTGTGATAAAATTGCGAATACATTTAGGGCCAAATTACAAGAAACAGAAATTTTCAACCCTAAAATTGATGTAAGAAAAGTTCTTGGACATTTCTCTCACCGATTTACCATCCATTTAGCTAATAAAAAAAATTACCTCCAGCATAAAGGGACTTCCTTCTCTCTTTTCCACTTGAATGTTATTTTTACAGAGAATGCCAGCATTTCTCTGTACTGTACAGAGATATCATTATACAATTCCCCAATTGTTGATATTGTGTTGAAATATATTGATTGAATCAGTTCGATTTTCATGGAATTATAGTGAGTATTTTGTCCATAAAACACCAATTAAAAATTATATAATGTAAGTCTAAGGGAAAATGAGACTCAACTTGGGGACACTCTTGATGCACCAATTACATCCACATCTTGGGGTCTCACTGCAGTGCATGGAGCTCATTTCATTCTCACCATGGAATGAGCCTCTCCCACACTGTAAGGGATGGAATGCAAATACAGTACTGTAATGTATTTCTGCAAGTTTTCCATGCCTTGAAAAACAGATTGTTGCTGATGGAGAGTTGGTCAAGCGCAGGGAAAGTACGGTAGTCTCGCATGCACAACACAGTACTGTACAGTTCAGTAATAAGCTGTGCAGCGCAGAATAAGAGCCAACCTTACTTGGACTATAAATAAATTCAATTCCCATCAGTTCGTTGTTGAGGATGGAGACGAAATGAATTGTCGTCTGGATGAGAGCCTCGTCGTCGTCCTTTTGTTTCCTTAATTAATGCATCTCTGCTGGTCCTCTGTTGAGGTGACTCCTGTTGCTGATGCTGCTCTTCGGATGAGGAAAGGGGGGAAACGAATCGCAGCCCATGTGAGTGTGAGTGAGTGAGTGTGTGATGGCAGATCTTTATCTGAAATCTGGGAATTTTCCACAGCCGTCCCCAGCACGAGCTTGAGATCTCCCTTATTCTTCGTCGTCCGAAGTTTCTTTTTGTTTTCTCCCTCGTTTTTAGTGCTGCAGCCAGCTAGTGTTATTCAATGTGCGGATGCGACAGAGGAAATTGAGTTCAAGTATCGGATTCCCATTCGCCTCATGGCGTTTGTCTCATTCTCAAATCACCCGGGGCTCTCCCGAAAGTTCTTGTGTGTATAGATCGCCTCCTCTGGCCGGATTGCACCATCATCAACTGTTTATATACGGAATAACTATATACATATACCACAAGAGCCAGAAAAAGAAAAAAAAAAGAATTGTGTAACATGGTGCTCATCAGTAGTCTCTGTTCTTTACTTCCGACAGCTATTTACATCTGTTCGTGCTCTGTTTTACTTTTGTGTTCCTTCGACATCAGTTTTATTTTTGTGTGAAGGGATGTTGGAACAACAGTAACACGTTGGACACCATGTATCCATCCACGCAAAAGAAGGAAGCCAGCAGTGGAAGTTAGCAACAAAACGCTAGAATGAAATTTTTATTCTAGGATTTTGTTGCTGCAGCTATTTTGAGTAAAAAAATCGGTTCACTTTTTCTGGTCCACTCTGTATAGAACAATTTTTTTGAGATTTTTGCCATCTTGTTCAGGGAAACAATGGAACAAAAAAGCAATGAAAATTTAAAATTCAGAATTAAAGCCAAGTTCTTCAAGCATTCCAAAACTCTATACAGTGGACTCTTTTTTAAATGTATACTGGTTTCAAATAATCTCCAATAGGGTTCTTCCTTTTTTTTTTTAGAGTGAAATACAAATTGCAAGTGGAAGATGACAGTATAACTTTATATACTTACTGTACAGTATACAGTTCAGTACCCTATTTATTAATCTTCAAGGGAGTATATACTGATTGTGAACTCAGGTACAAGGATGGGGCAGGTGGATTCTCTCTACAACATTCTTCTATTGTATATAATGATTTCCTCTCTCTCTCTCTCTAACCAATGTTTTTTGTCTGTAGGGTTGTCTTCCCATGTTATAGAGTTTCTCAACAACAATTTCTTGGTCCCTTGAATTTCATGTTGGAGAGATTCCACCTGAATATGTAATGGTTTGTTGAAAATCATGGAAGTGACAACATTTGTAACTTGTACTGAATGTTGACCTTTTTCAGTACAGCTTCCTAATAAGTAGGAAATCTTCCTATGTTGCATTCGCTCCTATTCCTTGTCTGAAATTCAGAATCAGTGCAATCTAGATTTCCTAAATTCAAAAAGTGTTCTCTCTCAATCCTATGTACAGGATGGACCAGAAAAAAGTGAACCAATTCAGGACTCGAAATAGCTTAGTAGCAATTTGAGCTGTGAGCATTGAGCTCAAGCAACATCCCAATGCTCAATTTTTTTCCACTTCTTGAACCCATCTCCTACATTTTGGGAATGTGTGTGCCCTCTTAGTCCGTCGTACGTCTAACGACTAACTTACAGTACGGCATGTGGGGTAAATCGGGACTTTTGTCGAGACCTCTTTTCGTCGAATATAACGTTATTCCTAAACGGACTGTTGAAAAAAACACCTTTCAATTCATTCAATTGGTTCTTGTGACCATTTCATTGCACTCAGGACCATAAAACTCCACACAATTCAAAGAAAATTGAACAAGCTCTCATATTTCTCATGGCCACAGCTAAATTTGCTACTGCAGCTATTTGAGTAAAAAATCAGTTCACTTTTTCTGGTTCACTCTGTATTCTACAATTTTATTGAGTTTGCTGCCGTATTCTTCAGGGAAACAATGAAACAAAAACCAATAAAAATGTAAAGGGTCTTTTCAAAAGTAAGTAACTCATTGATTGGGCAAATCTTCCCAGTGTTAGAGTTAAGCATCCTGTCAACTCATTAATCCAGCAGTTTCAGACTCAATAGATCAGAAAAGAAACCTTCTGTGGAATGTTCCAACTTTTTCCCAAAAGACATCCTTGTTTCCAAAAACTCAAAAACTTTTGGAAAAAATTTTTACGTTTCCTCATCTCGGTTCGAGTTTAGGAGATCAAACTGGGTAATCTAGTGGGGAAAAAGAACACAGAGAAACCATGACCAGAAATGAAAAATAAATGTAGCCCAAAAAGGGGGATGATGAAAAGTTCACTTCCTCCCGTAATATTTGGCAAGATGCATATGTGGGTGTCAGGGAAACACCTCTTGTGCTTGAGTCAAAAATGAATTTTAGAAATTATTGATGCGCACAAAGTACAGTGCATCAATATGTGCTGTCTTTATCCATGCAAGCTTTACACATACATACATACTGCACCACATTTGATATCTTCATTGTGATATAAATTTTATATGTACCCCTGAGGATTGAGATGGCTTCCATCATTCATGCACTGCCCAAGTCAGATGTAGCCAAGGGTTGTATTGATGCAAATTTTTTTTTGGCCAAGTCTACATTTTAGAGATGGAGAGTCCTTGTGGGCCACAATATTGGACGATCTTTCTTTGGTTGAGAATTTTCCTCTTTTAGTGACAGGTTACCCAGTGCTATGCATTGAATCACAAGCATTTAGCCATAAAGTATTTTTGAAGGGTGGAGCACCAATCCAATTTTTAAAATTAATTTTTCACAACATACATTTTGAGTAGGGGCTGCTACGGCTTTGAAAATTGTGAGAAAAGGGCCAGAGGATGGGCAAAGAGTCTCTGCTGCAGGCTGCATCCTGCCCTTGGGCCATATTTTTGGCAGCTCTGAGATCTATGAGTATATACTCTCATCTATGCAAAAAGCTTGCCTGCAACAATATTTTCTGTATGTTGCTGTTGGTCTGCAAGAAAAATTGTGGAAATTTGCTGGTGTGCAGGCCCAAAAGGGTTGATTTGGGGACAGTACTCTGCACCAAATATATATACAGTTGAACCTCTCTAATTTGAATTTTAAGGGACCTGCAAACAAATTTGACTTAGGGAGGTCAGAAATTTTATAGGTCGGAACTGCAGTACAAAGCCCTTTTTTCTGGAAAACTTGGAAAATTTTAAATTGAAATACAATTTGAAAGGCTGCTGAACTTGGAGGCAGGCTTTTATTTTCCCAATTAATCTTTCACTTCCTTTAAAACGCATAAGTTTCTGTTCTTAATTGCTTTTTTCTTTAGTTTTTCAAGAAAATAATGGCCAAAGAAAATGCAACTTACAGAGGTTTGAGGGGAAAAGCCTTTGACTTAGGGAGGTTTTTATGTATTTTTTCTAAAGGGATTCAGAGGGGATCTGAAAAAAATTTGACTTAGAAGGTTATTCAACTTAGGGAGGTTTGAGTTATCAAGGTTCACCGGTATATATTGTATATATATTTTTTTATGCTTGTCTCTTGAATTTTGTTGTAGTGACAGTACACCTGATAATCTAAGTGTGATACTATGTTGGAACAAACACTTTTTGGTTGCAAAGGGTCCTCTCCCCTATCTTAGTCAGTATTAGTTCTCTGGAACAAAATCTTTCTACAGCTAGTACAACAAATATTTTTCTGGTCTTTTGAATTTTTCGTTGCAGCGAGAGTCTACCTGCATTTGATTTCATCCTAATCCTCTATTCCTGTTCTGCCCAGCAGACATGCGTGTAGGAAAGTGAGGCCACTTGTGGGACGCCCCACGACCCGTTGCGCTGCAGCCTGGGTGCTGGAAGCCAGACGAGAAGCCAGTTCTCCCTCAAACCGGGTCTGTTCCTGACCCAGTTCCCACTCGTCGGGGCTGCTCCTGCTCCTGCTCCTGCACCTACCCATATACTTGTCTTCCCACTGGAACGAAAAACCCTTTCGCGCGGCTCGAGCGATGCAAGAAATTCTGCACACAGCATAGGATCAACCCCGCAACCCAGGGTTTCCCCTGCTGCTGCTGCATATATACAGTATAGCTGACGTGACGTATATACCCATCTATATACTCAGTACATGCTCATGACCTTCCAGGATTCCCCGACCCTTGTGCAAGGCTCGTTCCCCGCCCGCACGTCGCGCAAGATCTGTTTTCCGGGGTTCGGGATCCGTGTAACCCGACGCGTCGCGCGGTGAAAATGGCGCAACGACACCGGCGCCAGCAGGAGCAGGCATTCAAGACTCTGTGCCTGGGTGACAACACAGAGCATTCGACAGGAGGGGGGGGGGATGCTCCAATAAGGTATGGATCATCATCATCATCATCGTCGTCCACATCAGAAGCAGGCGAAACCAGATTTTCTTCTTTCTTTTCGTCCTCAACTCGCGTGTCTTCTCATATAATTATTACGTATATATAGTCAGTGCCGAGGCGAAAGTTTTGCTGAATTGAATTTCCGCGATCGCGATCGAGAATAAGGGAATTCTTTCTTTTTTTTTCCCCGCATTATATATGAAACCTGTTTCTGCACCGGGTACAAATCCGACAGAGGCTGTTTCATGATCATCATCATCATCATGTCCAGACGCCGGTGTGTTACACCCCTTTGTACCAATTTTGCACACTTTTCCCGAGTCTTTTTGAAGCTTCCATTGCGAGCCATGGTTTCCACGGGCTTTCGGGCAAAAGTTTACGATTTCTTTGAAATTGTGAATTTCATTCCGTGAGGACTGATGGGAATTCATTGCGTAGACGAGTGTAAAAAGGTATTTTGTTTTGAAGCACGAGAGATTTGTTGCCGAAGAACATAAAGTCTGCCTTGATTTTTAGGGCGTTGTTTTTCAAAAAAATAAGAAAATAAATGTAACCAAACCTGAACTGACATTTATTGTAGTGAGACGATGTCGCAGGAAGCAAACACAGTTGGAAAAATGTACTGTTCATAATCAGCATTTACAAAAGGGGGAGGTCTTCACTGTCGACTTACAAATGCCCATGCTAATGTACTGTACCCAACTGAAAAAAACTTGATGTTTATTGGGTTCCTTCCTGCACCAGCTTACAAAGATAAATTCAGCTTGCAAACTTTGGGCGGGGGGGGGGGAAGTTTAAATGAAGACTTGATATTTCACATGAATTGAGGTCCTGGTAAACAAGACCCTACTCAGCCTACTGCATGGTTTAAATTCAAGTGCACTGGAAATCTATTATGACCATGAGGTTTCATGCACTCTCTTTGAAATCGGTATGTTTGAAAATTATCAACATTTCTCCTTTTCATAAATTGACTTCTAAATGTGTGCCATGAAACTAATTTTCACAACAGAATTTTTACTAGAAAATGTTCACAAAATTTAACTAGCTTTGCATTTTAAATTTTTGCTTATTCATTCAAGAATAAAGTCATCCTTTGTAACACAGAAACAATTTTCCTGAAAAAATTGTGGAATTTCAGAAGGTTGAGAGCTTAAGGGTTCCATGTAAGCTTATGCAGATGTAATGTAATCTATACTTACAATCTTGTGCTAGCAATTTGCAGAAATTCCAAGCAGGTTCTTTGTATTTACCCAAGTGAAACTCCTCTTCATTGCAAAAGCACAGCTTGGATTTTAAAGGAAACATTTGACAAACCAGATCCCAGCACCCAGCAAGACATGCATCTGAACTCAGCAAAAATCCTGTTTCTTTCAATTCATGAAAATGTGTTGAATTTTGTAATCAATAAAATGAATTGAATTTAGCCTAAATCAGATGAGTTCACAGTAATGCATGTGTAAGGTGTGTTACTTTCTCCAACTTAAAATGCTTCTGTGATCTTGATTTCCTTGTCTATGTGAGCTTTTACTCATAATGGTTATACTCAAGTGAATCAGTGACCCTCTGCAAACAATGTCTTCATATATTTTTATTTCTACTAAAACATGATGCACAAAAAATCCCAGATTTTTAACAAACACTTTGTACCAGCAACATACAGATGGAGTGGACCATGCATGTTTGGCTACAGGTGGACTCTGTCTACAACCATCTTGTCTATCCTACAACAATTTTCTTTTGAGTAACATTTTTTTCACCCATGTTATATGGTTCTCTATAGCACATTGCTTTCTGGTCCCTTTTGAGTTTTGTTTTAGAGAGAGTCCACCTGTATTCTATACTCACTTCAATACTGCACTAAACTTTGAAAGAATGTTTTTTTATTGTCACCAGCAGATTAAATGTTTTTTTTCATTACAATATGAAGGAAATCAAGCTTTGGATTGCAAAAAGTCTTTGTATGTAACAGCCAGTGTCAAAGAATGGTTAACTTTTGCCATGTGCACAGCAGTACTGTACTGTATTCAGTCAATGAAGGGCAGTATATTACAAGGAATGAGGCAAACAATCCAGGCAGGTGCATACAGGTGTACTCTCTCAACAATGAAACTCAAGGGACCAGAAAAAAATGCGCATTGCAGAGAACCAGTTCAACATGGGGAGAGAGAGAACCAGATGTGGGAACAAATAAAAATTCGTTACACTGTGCAGAGAAATTCGTTGTAGACGAGATGGTTGTAGAGAGAGAGAGAGAGAGTCCGCAGTTGCGCACGGTACACGCCTGCTACACCGGTGTGCACATTCCTGCTGGCTCCCACTTCCTGTTGGTTCCTGCCGGGATCGGGGTCCCATCGCGCAGTTTGGCACCAGACGAGCCGCAGTGCGCATGCGTGTGAGTCGGACGATGAGTAGTGCCTCTTTCCCACCCGGACTCCTTCGGGGTGTTGCTGCATATGATCTCTGATGGGGTTTTCGTTCGGGGGGGACATCATCGAGAGGCAGGACGAGGGATATGCAGAGATGCGTGTGATTGATGAATGCGTTTGTGCTTTTCTCGGAAATGAGGCCGCGATATGAGTTTCGAGGTTCCGCGTGACAGACTCGCATACTTCGTACGTGCTGCCGGTGGTGTTCATCAAATTTCCCTCTGAAAGCTGTTCTTTTTTCGTTCGTTCTTTTGATGCTTTATATCGGGGTCGTTTAAGAAAAGAAAAGAAACAAGAAAAGCTCTGTATGCGTCAACCCCGCAGCAGTATATTATGAAAAATTCGTTGCATCAAAATTCTTTCTTTTCGCACATTTTAGGTAGACATTTCGTGGGAAATGAGTGATAAACCCTGAAGTGTTTCTAGAACAGACACAGTAATTAAATATTTTCCATGATCTTCAAGCCTCTCTGATGAAGTTTCATGAAAAATACTGCACATTGCCGTAGTGTACTTCTCTCGTATTGAACCTGTATTTCAACGTAATGTTCCGGAAATCTTTACAAATAGGATGAAAGAGAAGCACATGATGTTGGAGAATTCGTTTTCAAAACCCATTGATTCATTCATACCTCCGTCTTTGAAGTAAAATGCATTTTTTCTGACACACTGTTTGATTTGAAGGAAAGACGTAAATTCTAACATCAAATTGAAGATCGAACTTCCAAGAAGTATGACGCGGCATCAGTGGATGGAGTTTGATGCGTATTTCCGGGGCATTCATCATCGCCGTCCGGGGGATTTTCGACCCCTTCCGCGCGGAATTCAACCTTCGTTCATTGAGCATCCAGGCTTTTCACCAATAACTACTGATTTCTACCGTACAGTACTAGTGTAAGAGAGGTTTATTCGACTTTGAAGACGATGCCGTGCATTATTATACTGCTGCAGTTATGTTCAATGAATGGATGCGAATGAGATGATTTGAATTCAACTGCGGACGTACGCTCCAAGTTCGTAGCAAGACGCACGAGGCGAAATGTTTCCACAAATGACTCGTGTGCCGTGAAATTCCAATTCCGTTACAAAGACTCATCACAGTATGTAGCTTTTTTTTTCTCGGTCCCACCCATGCTTTAAAAAAACTCTATGAAACGCACACTAATTTTTGCCTCTGATTCTGTGAATGAGCCAAATAGGGATTATTTCGTAATTGGCAAAATAAAATGGAGGGGGTGTGCGTGGTGCAGAATTCAAACTTTATCAGAGAATTTAGTGGTCTACCAAAAAAAACAGCGCGTCATACTTCTTGGAAGTTGATTAATTTGATGTTAGAATTCATGTCTTTCTTCCAAATCAATCAGTACGTCAGAAAAAAATTAATTTTACTTCAAAGGAGGAGGTATGAATGAATCATTGGGTTTCGAAAAAGAATTTTCATGCATGTGCTTCTCTTCCATTCTATTTTTTCAAGATAACCGGAACATTATGTTGAAATGCAGGGTCAAGAGAAGTACAGTACAGTGATGTACAGTATTTTTATGAAACATTTTTATGATTTCATCAGAGAGGCTTGAAGATTACGGAAAGTATTTAATTACTGTGTCTGTTCTGGGAACACTTTAGTTTTCATCACTCAGTTCCCACGAAATGTCTTGTCTAAAATGTATGAAAAGAAATAACTTCGCAACTAATTTTTCACGAGATCCTCAAGCGTTTGTCATACCTAGATTTTACTGTACTGTATATGCAATAATGAGTAACGCGGACACTCTACACATTGATTGGAAGTGTCTTTGAGCTGATGATTCTCACTGCTTCACGAAAAGATCCGTTAAAATGAGAATTTTGTATTCCGATTTTCGGGGCGGGGGAGGATTGACTCGCATATCAATGATAGTGTTAACAGTTATCCAAAGGAAATTTTTGCATCAACAAAAAAAGCGCGAGTTTTGCATTTCAACCTTCGATTCTCTTCTGCGCAAGAGAAAATAGAAAGTTGCGAAAATCGGTGAAATTTTGCAGAGGTGCGAGCTTAAAATTGCCAGGATTACTCGAATGGGATGACATACGCCAGTCTCGCTTCCGCTTGAAATTTAATTCACTGAACGAACAGGTTTTCAATACGGTGATGCAGAATTTTTTCTTCGCGCTGACTGGACCGGATTACCTTCATTATACAGTAATACAGGATCTCAACTCTTCTGGGGAGAATCGCGTTTTGCATGATGATGGGAAGGAGTGCGAATTACGCGGAGGGTCAGGGAACTGTATCGCGGATGAATTTCGTCTTGCGTCATGGGCCCATGTACTGCGGTAGAGTACAGCAAAATGCCGTACCGCAATAACCTTGCAGGAGCAACTGTGTTTTCGGGGCATGCAAGAGTACATTGAAGCCATTGCCTGGTGGTGGTGTAATTGTCATACTGTACTAGCTGTACTGTAGACCCAGCTCTGCGCCCATCCATCAAACAACAAGAGGGTTTATATTGCTCGCGTCGACATCTGTGCCGTCACAAGTGTGTTGTCTTCGAGAGTGGTACTGTGTTGTACATACGAGTACAGTGTGTGCATTTTGGAGTAAGGAGGCAGAAAAGGCCCTCGGGCAGAGCTGCCTTTACTGTATTTATGGCAAGAGTGTTCTTTTCTGTGTGTAAAAACTCTGGACCCTCATCATCGCCACCACATTGATACCCTCTTTACCAGCACAGCACCATGCTCCTTGTTAATACACTAAAGTACAATAAAATCTCGTTACAACAAATGCCTGGGGACCTGAGAAAAAATGTGTTGAAACAAAAAATTTGCTGCATCAAGATTCATGATTTTTAGCACATTTCAGACAACAGTTCTATTGGAAATGGGGAATACGTGCATTAAAATGCTTCTAAAACACAGAATTCAAGACCTAGCATAATTAGTGATTACAGTACTTCTGATGAATTGAAGGGAAATCCATTAATATAAAAAGTACTCTCCTTTAAATAAACCAACATTTGTACTGGAGTATTGCTGGTCATGGAATATGAAAACAAAATTACATATGGTAAACATGCCCCATTTCCTTCTCAATCAACTTATCCACTCATGGCTCTTTCTAAAATAGTGGAACATTCTTCTAACATACTGTTTATTTGAAGAAGGCATATTCTAAAATGGATGAGCTAAAGCATTTCAAAAAATATGTCCTAGCTTTGGTGTATTTTTTGGATAGCAAGTTTTCTTTGCATAAAGATTTTTTTATGAAGTTGTAAATGCTGCATCTTTTAATGTTTCCTAAAATTTCTGCCATTTCTAGAGTATTCCCTATATGGGCTGTGCACATAATCATGGCAAAAATTTGTCATAATGAGATTACAGCCTAAAATTGATTTGTTATGGCAAAATTTTTATGACATTATGCCTACGTAAAACTGCCAGGACCAAGAAAACAGTTTGTTATAAAAACATTTTTAATGAGATTCATTGTAATGGAAATATATTGTATAAGAAAATTCAAGGAGCTGTATATTTTTTTGCACTTATACTGGAACCACTTGTATACAAAGATTTTGAGAAGAGGGCAGTCTTTGCATGAGACTGGTATGCAGTCAAACCCAAGTCAAACTTCAAGGGACCAGCAAAAATAATTAAATTTCTGGAAGTTTATAGTTGGGGAAACAAGCATTTGTGCTGTTGCGGGGAAAAGAAAGGTATAGGAAATTGTAATTGGTGATTTTCTAGGCCTTGTGTTGCTTCTTAAATAAGTTGAAAGGATGCTGAAATTGGAGACAAGGGTTTATTTACCCAATTAGTTTTCACTGCCTTTCAAAAGACAAACCCTTGTGTGGCAAAGTCAGGATATTTTTGCCAAATGTAGTCTCCATGAGCTTTGCAAATTTAAAAAATCTGATTTTTGAACCAAGGCTTAAGTCAGGAAAAAGTGCATTACTTTCTTTAATACTGTAGAAAACTTTTCCAAAAAAATAAAAAAAGATTCTTCATTAGGTGGCATTTTTTACATGCCTTCTCAGCGTAGAATTAATTCAAGGGATTTTTTGAGACAATGGGATTTTTGCATCCAGATTTTTTCCAACTTAGGCTTTGGTAAAACTGAAATGTCCCTCCTCCCGAAAAAAAAAAATCCTGACTTTACCTCAGGACAGCCAGGAACCCTCCACCGTACAAGGGTTCACCAATTGGGAGAGAATGTTTGAGGATAAATTGTGTAAAGGTAACAAGTTCAACTTGGTTGAAAGGTTTTTAATACATTTTTTTAAGGGAGTTCATACGGGAACTTTAAAAACAATTTGACATAGGGAGGTATTTGACTTTGGGAGGTTCAACTGCTTATGATACTGTATTTCCAAAACTCCGTTTTCTTTGACCAAAAACAGACTCAAATAATTTTACGGAAACAAATGCTGAAATTTCGACGGTAAACTTCTGAAATGATGAATTCAACTGTGCTCATTTATTTGGTTTTGTTTCGTATTTCAGTGTGTTTAAATCATGCGTAACGAAATGACCTCACTCATTTGAGTCTCTGAAAATAACTTTTTTAACTTGGCTAAATGTGCCAGCCACTTTGACGCGCCCCATCAAGCGTGTGAAGAACTTGCAGGAATAAAATTCACGTCCCCCACTTTTTGAATTCAGTTTTTTATTGTTGGAAAGAGGTACTGCGTGAATGGTATGGTATACAGTACAGCAGTGCTTGAATAAACGTGGTACTGTACTGTATATCGGAGCTTCATCATGCAATGTATTGTACTCTTCTGTTCAGGTTGGTTTTCTCGAGGTACGAGAGAGAGAGAGAGACAGTGACAGAGGCAGACATACAGAGAGATCTGCGGGATCACCGTACTTGAGACGGAATTTTGAAAGAAGAACACGAGAAACAATCAGTGCTGTCTGTAAGAAAGAAAGAAAGAAAGAAAGAAAAGGCCACCAGCAGGTGATCTACTGCTGCTGCTGCTGCTGCATCCGGGACAGCCGACGTCTTCCGAGTCTTGACTGCAGCTGAGGTGGGTGCTGGTGCTGTGGTGGTTGCTCATTCGCCGGCGGCGATTCCACATCGACGGAACAAGGGCAAGGCTACTGTGGTGGTGACGAGAGCAGGCGTGTCGTCGTCCTCGTCGTTGTTTGGTGACGGGAATGAGTTACACGAGTAACACCAGGCGTCCGGGCAAATGGGAGTCTTTCAGGCCGGACTTGGAGTCGGAGAAGACGGCGTCCCTGCCGGCGGCGGCGTTTCTCACGCCCACGTCGTCGACCTCGTCGTCGTCGTCGACGTCGACGACGACGACGACGACGTACACCAAGTCGCAGGTCGCAGTCCTCATCGTCCTCTTCACCTCCACTCTCTCGTCCGCCTTCGCCGTCTGCCTCTTCCCGCCCTTCTTCCCGCAAATCGTGAGTCCTCAACAATTCCATCCTTCCTAATGCTATCGTTTTTCTTTTTGTGGCTGGAAGAGAAAACAGAGGGCATGGAAAACTTTTTGATTGGACTGGGTTGACTCCATCTGGGGAATCATTTACACTTGCAAAACCCATTTCCCACCTCTCCCCACCCCTGGATTTCATTTGAGATTTGCGTGGGACATGACATTTTCTCTCTTGCAATATGCCTGATGTACCCTCATATAAAAGTTCATCATATTTATTCCTCTTCATTAAAAAAAAAACCTAACATAAATTGAACTAAATTAATCTAACCAACCTAACTAACCTAACCTAACTAACGTAACCTAACCTAACTAACGTAACCTAACCTAACTAACACAACCTAACCTAACTAACGCAAAATAACCTAACTAACATAACCTTACTAACATAACCTAACTAACATAACCTAACTAACATAACCTAACTAACATAACCTAACTAACATAACCTAACTAACGTAACCTAACTAATGTAACCTAACTAATGTAACCTAATTACAGTAATGTAACCTAACTAATGTAACTTAACTACAGTAATGTAACCAAACTAACCTTATGTAACACCAAATTTAACCTAACCTAAAAAGTAACCAAACCTAACACCTAACCTACACAAAAATATCCAAACCTAGCACCTAACCTACACAAAAATAACCTAACCTGCACAAAAATAACCTCAAAGAAACTAAAATCACCTGAAATATTATAAACATTACAAAATTTTCTATTGGGCATATTTTATCCCCCACCCTGGTTTAAGAAAGCAGTCCCCCAAACACAAGGAATGAAATGGTGAGAACCCCAAGGAGAGGAACCTCCAACTGCTGGGGAAACTGGTTTTCGGCCGCGCGTCACATCAAGAGTGTAAATGACTCCTCTACAACAACTAGACTCTACAACAAAACTAGAAGAAAACATATGAAGAAAACCCTGTAAATGGGGACGAAAAAATGTACACAGAACATTGTTGCGGAGAGTCCATCTGTACAGGGTTGACAAGAAAAATGAGTAGGAAATTGAGCTACATCAACCGAAAAGCACCGAATGAAATCTTTTTTTAATTTCTTTCCATTTATTTCTGGCTGTATGGCTCCAAATGTTGCGGCACCGCCGGGAAATTTTTTTTTTTCACGTTTTCGGACCATAAAACAACATTCCGGTGAATGGAAATTGGACAAGGTTTCATTTGGTGCTTTTCTTGGATTGCTGTACCTCACTTTGCTTCTGAGCTATATACAGAAAAATTTTGTTACAACAAACTCCCACGGACTTGATAAAAAATTCGTTGTAATGAAAATTTGGTTGCATTGAGATTGGCGATTTCTCGCACATGTTAGACTGAAATTTTGCAGGAAATGGGCAATAAACTTAAAGTGCTTCCAAAACAAATAATTCAATAAGTATTGCATATCATAAATATTGAGTATTCCTGATGAAATGGAAAAAAACTTGAATAAATACACATGTTTCCTTCTACTGAACCTGCCATTCTACTAAAAAGTGACATTTGTTTCAAAATATACAGTGAACATAAGTACAGTACAGGTAAGAGGAATGCCTTCTTCTGAATAAACTGTTTCATTCATGCAGGTTCTTGCATATAGAGGAACATTCTCTAAAATATGCTGTATATTTTGGGAAGAAAGGCATATAATCTGGAATGGAGCTACTGAATTTCTTAGAAATACATCATGTTTAGTATTTTTTGAACTGGAAGATTTCTTGGCATACATTTTTCCTTTTTGATAAAGTTAGAATGCTGCACCTTTGATTTTTTTTTTGTCATACATATTGAAAAAAAACCTTATTGTATTAATAAAGAATGATGGAAAAAAGTTGTTATATAATGAGATTAAGGCCTAAAATTTGTTTGTTGTAATGAGATTGTTATAACATTAGGCCTATGGGAAACTGCCGGGATCAGTAAAAAATCGTTATAATGCAAAATTCGTTATAACGAGATTCATTGTAACGGAATTCTACTGGACTGTGAGACAAAAATGTGGTTCACTTTTTTTGATCCACCCTGTACTGTATATGGTCTCACATCAAGACTTCTGGCATTGCTTCCTTCTTATCTGTGCTCCTGGATACACCCGAAATAGAAATTGAAATTCTATGCACGAGATGATAGTCCAATGGCTGATTGACGAATCTCTTTTCAATCTTTTCTCTGAAATTGTGAAAACTGCTTGTCTCATTTATGCCAAAGGCTGTGCATGGCCATGCAAGTAATCCTATTGTTGTTGGTGATGGCCTTGACTACAACCTTTGAAGAGTCAATTTTATTTTTATTTTTTACCACGAGTTACTTCCCCTTGAAAGATTCATAACCTTATATTCTCGCTGTCCCTTATCGAAAGCCCTGTGTGCAAAATTTGAACTTTCCTATTAATGTAAAAAAAATCAGACAAAATCTGATTTTTTCTTTCATTTTGCGAGTAGAGCTGTAATTGCGTGACTTAGGAGGACAGTGGCAAAAACATGCATGGTCAGTTCGCAACACAGAAGTATAGAAGAGCAAGGAAGTATTTGACAGGAAATGAATTGAATCATGATGGAATGAGCCACGTGTACAGTTTAAATGAAAAGAATGAAATTCATTGGATGATTGTGTCCAGAGCCAGTACCTTTGAATTTTGGTGCAAGGATGAATTCATCCATCATCCTCTTAACACAGCAGTTTGTGACCAAAAGGTGGCCAGATGAATAAGTGAGGAGCTTTCTCTTGGAAACACAAGATTTCTATCCAAATACAGTCAAACCTCTCTAAGTCAAATTTCAAGGGACCTGCAAAAAATTTTGAGTTAGGGAGGTTTTGACTCAGGGAGGTAAGGAATTTTACAGTTTGGAACTGCAGTACAAAACCTTTTTTTTCTGGAAAACTTGGAAAAAATGTAAATGGAGATATTTTAAAGCTTAAATGGCTTCTTACGTGATTTGAAAGGCTGCTGAACTTGGAGGCAGGGGTTCATTTGCCCAATTAAGTCTTTCACTTCCTCTAAAACACATGAGTTTCTGTTTTTATTGCTTTTTTCTTTGTTTTTTTCAAGAAAATAATGGCCAACAGGCCACAGAAAATTTGATTTGAGGGGAAAAGCCTTCAACTAGAGGAGGTTTTTTATGTATTGTTTCTAAGGGAATTCAGAGGGGATCTGAAAAAAAATTGACTTGGGGGTGTATTTGACTTGGGGAGGTTTGAGTTATTGAGGTTCACCTGTATTCTGGTTACCAGGATTTATTTTTTGAGTGCTCTACAGTCAACATTATGCTTGTTTCATGCACAAGCATGGATAATTTTTTTTTCTGTGTATACAGAATTTCTGAATGGTGTATTGTTGTGGTGGGATACATTCATTAAGAACCGACGTAATTTTGTGGCAACAATTTCGTTCATCTTGAGATTTGATGCCTATAGTTTCGTTTACTTGCCATTCCCAGCTTGAAAAGCTCCTTCAATACACATGTTCAACGTTTTATGTTATTTTTCCATCTTGGATTGCCCCATTCTCCGCTGTGTTTTATTGTCTTGCAGCCTGCATGTGTCTGTCTTGTACAATTAATGTCTTCAGAAACGTTTGTTTCCATTTCTTGGAATTTGAAAAAGTATTGTACACTACTACTACTGTACACCCCCAAATAAGATGTTCACCTTGAATTTTGTGTTCTGCTTTGTTTAGGGATTTGTATGAAAAGGCCAAGCACCCACGTTTTTGAGGGCCAGAAATTTAAATCTTCCCACTCTTCCCAGTAAATGCCAATTTAATTTATTATTGATGGTGTTGTGGACGATTTTCAAAAAGAAAACGTAGTCTTATTTCCCTTATATACTAAATCAACTCCTGTATGACTGGCACTCGTTTCACCATCTTAATTATTTATTTCTTTTTACCTTGAAGCACTGCACGCGTCTCTTGTTCTTTCAAAATCTGTAAACCTTTTTACCAGGCTCATCCCACTTTTCTGCCTAAAAATTGAAGATGTTCTGTATAAGCATGGTGAATGCATACTGTATAGGATTCACCTGTGGTAAGTTAGTCACATAAAGGATTATTTGGTGAATGGATGGTGCAGCTTTGGCAAGAGAAGCTCTATGTGTATATACAAAGGTTCTAACAAAAGTTCTTGGAGTAGCAATGAAAATGGCCTACAGTTGACCTGAACCACATTTTTTCTTTAGGGAAAACATATTCTTTGGCACATAAAAAAATATTAGCCCTGTTTGTCAAATTTTTTGGAATTTTTTTCATAATTCACCCTGGTAGAGTTTTACTCTCCACTCAAAAGACAAGTTGCCTTTTTTTTGTTGCAGCCCAGCTATCCCCTCAGAATTTTTGAAATCAACTTGACATTCTTTCTAAGGGTTGCCTCCAGGTCATCCAAGGCAATTCCGGCATTTTCATTGACATCCGCCTTCACAGCCTGGTGGCAACCCTTGGAAAGAATGTCAAGTTGATTTGAAAAAATTCTGAGGGGAAAGTTGGGCTACAACAAAAAAGGGCGCCTCATCTTTCAAGTGGAGAGCAAAACTCTGCCAGGGTGAATTATGAGAAAAAATGCAAAAAATTTTGCCCAACAGG
The DNA here is from genome assembly GCA_905338405.1 of Notodromas monacha. Lineage (NCBI taxonomy): Eukaryota > Metazoa > Arthropoda > Ostracoda > Podocopida > Cyprididae > Notodromas > Notodromas monacha. The sequence continues at coordinate 110,255 of CAJPEX010000201.1, read as the reverse complement.
GCTGACATTTTTTATGTGGCAAAGAATATGTTTTTCCTAAAGAAAAAATTTGTTTCAGGTCAACTGTAGGCCATTTTCATTGCTACTCCAAGAAGTTCTTTTAGAACCCTTCCACAGTGCTGTGAGACCCCCACATGCAGACACCTTGACATAGGGACAATTCAACATAGGGACAATTCAAGATAGGTACATTTATTTTTCAATTGAAAAATCATTCTAAAATGGCCCAACATACATACATCTGACCCAACTTGAGGACATTGCTTGATAAAATTGCTGTTAAATTTTAGGAAAATTGACCTTTATTGGGCTTAATTGCAAGAAGCAGATATTTCCAGCCCTAAGATCTAAGCGAGTAAAATCCTTATGTACTTTTCCCATCCATTCAACTAATATAAAAAATTACCTGTAGCCTGGAGGGACTACCTTCTTTCTTTGTGACTTGGATGTTATTTTTACACATGCCAACATTTCAATGAACTGTACAGAGGTTTACTATTCAATGCTCCAAATGTTCTTACTGTGTTGAAAAGATATTCACTGAATCAAATGCAAGTGGCAAAAAGGATTGTTTCTCATGGAATTCTGATGAATATTTCTTCCATAGAACACCAATTGAAAATTATATCATGTAAGTCTATGGGAAAACAAGACTAGACTCAGGGACAATTCAACGTAGGGACACTCTTGATGTGCCAGTTATGTCCGCATCTGGGGGTCTCGCTGTACAAGTAGTACAGCCATTCTGATTGTTTGAAACGGATATCGATTGATTGATGATGATGATGATGATGATGAGTGTGCCGCTGTTGAATTCTTCAACTTCACAGGCGGAGTCGAAAGGAGCCCCGGTGTCGGTTTACGGCTTCATCATTGGTACCAACTGCTTGACTTCGTTCTTCGTAACCCCGATTTTCGGAAAACACGTGAGTACCGTGAATTACTGAAGTAGATTCAGGACCGGACTCGTGATGGTGCCAAGTACGAATTTGTCACCGAAACGGCTGTCGGACCTCATCGTCGTTTCGAGTGAACGCGTCCTCCCATCAACTCCGTGATATTCTCCCTTTTTTCCTGTTTATTTGAAAATGGCAAGTTGAACAAGATCGGGCTCAGATTTGCATTCGTCGCGGGACTTTTCATGAGCGGAGGTTGCTGCTTTTTATCGGGGTAAGTCGGAGAGATATCAGAGTAATTTACTGTACCTGCAGTGCATGCATTAAAATGTTGTTGCACCGAACTCCCCCAGCAGGAAAATATTGGTCACTTGAAAAAAGTAGAAATTTTGTGGCGAGAAAGGTGCAATACAATAGTAATTGATTCAAGGTACAGTATTTGCACAACAGATTTGTGAAGATTTTTTCCCCGCACTCCCCCAACTTCTTTTTGTGAATTAATAGAGAAATTTCAAGATGTGAAACACGATTCTTTGTTCAGACCTCGTTCCCTTTCTTGGATTTTCTAAAATTATGCAATCTTACTGACCTAGCAAAAGTGTAAGCTCCAACAAACAGAAAATAATGCGTAAAAGCTACCATTTATTTGTCAAGAACTTGGAGGTTCCGTGAAACAAAGCAGTATCCTTCATCCAAACCTACTCTTATCGAAAAAGGTTCGCCATTCTAAAATCTCCAATAAAGCTAATAAAAATTTGATTATAGCTTCAAACTTCTTTTCATGCAACATTTTCTGTAAAAAGAAAATATTAGTGATTATACCGTATTTACTTGAGTACCACCCGCACCTTTTTTCTCAAATTTCAGAAGAAAAAAGGGGTGGGCATCATAAGTGGGTACACATTTTTCAAGAAGTTATTGGAAGTTATGCTTGCATCATACTTGATTATAATGAAGAAATTTGGAAAAAATGTAACAAGAAAACTTGTTAGTACTGAAAAAGTTGAAAATTGATCAGATTTTTGTTCAATTCATGTCTAAAGTTGATTTTTCTGAAATTTTTTGGTTTTTGATTCACTAAAAATTGGGGTGTGCGACATACTCCGGGATAAGATTTTAGCCAAATTTCCAACTGAAAAACCCCTGTGCATGCCTTATATACACAAGGGTGCGTGGTACTCAAGCAAATACGGTATATACTTGGGATGGTTTTCAATCATTCACAAGTGCAGTATTTTCCCATATTTTGTGGATTTATTGAAAATGTATCTGGCCCATGCGCACAGAATTGATATGGTGAGATTATAAATGAAAATCAGTTTGTTGCAACAATAAATCTCAAAACATTATCCATGAAGAAACTGCCGGGGCCAAGAGAAACATTCATGATGAGCAGTATTTTCGTGACTGGGATTCAAAAGGCTGAATTCCACGGGAAATCAGTGTAAAAAGCCTGTCGAAAAACTCACTCCTTTTCTCCGGTGCCTTCGTTTTCATCTCCAGGTTTTCAAAGTTGATCTAATCTTTATAACACTCGCATTGTAACTGGAACTTGCGCTACAGCGGAAACCCGCCTGAGGCGACAGCTCAAAATTTTATTATTACTTTATTTATTACAAAATTGCAGGACAGGGAAGTGCGTATGTCGTTTCGCTACATGCTCTTTATTTGTCTAACGTCAATTGTTTTTGTGTGTGTGTGTGTGTGTGTTCATTTTTCAATTTTATGAAATGACATGTGCAATGGATTCTTCTGCTCAACATGTCGTACTGTTGCTTTGTAGCAATTTTTCACCAAATCAAGAAGTTACTCCTATCTTCCAACCGTATTCCATCATATTTCTTCGAAACGCGAAATCTGAAATTTCTTCGAGTGTAAGACTTCAGACAGTAAATGCAATATTTTTTAATCATTGAAAAAGAAAAGCATTTAGATTGTCCCTCATGTCAGTACAGTACTTTTGAGTGTCCTGGATCAGGTCTTGAATTTATTCCCAGGATAGACATTGGCATTGAGTGGCATATATGAAGCTGTGAAATAAATATTTCCCCATTATTCTATGGAAGTGAAACAGCAAGCTTGATTAAATTATCAAGACCGTTGTTTCAAAGAAGTAATGAATGGAAACTAAAGTAAATTTAAAATAAAGTGCGATTGATGCTGGGAGAAAAGAGAATCCAGGCTGCACAAATTCAGCCATATTCCTGTGCTGCAATTTCATAAAAATAACTCTGTGGGAATTCTCGGGGATTACCCGGCCTTTTATCGAAATTGAAAAGGTTTTTACGTAATCCGGCTTTGAAGCATTATTCTGAGTTTTTCTCGTCCTTCTAGCCTCTTGAGAATCGAAGCGGAAATCCTCCGTATACAGTATAGTGATGAGAAAAAAGGATGTAAGGTAATAGACCTGTTTTTCTGAGCGAATAAAATAACGTGGTCGTTCACAATGAGGGTGAGTCGTTTGAAACTGGACAGAACCCTTTTGCAACGTGTAGTTTTGGCGTCAAGCGAAGAGAGAAAGAGAGAGAAAATTGACTTGATTGGACCCAGGGCTGAATAAAAAGGGCCATTTTCGTGATGAGAAAAGGGTGGAACGAAATTGAGCCGAGTGCGTGTGTGTCTTTTCTTTTGTGGTAACTTTTCAAGGTTTTTGGAATTTTTCCCCCCGGGACTTGAGTTTGTATTGGAATCGATTGCAATTCGAATTGTTCACGCTTCAGCGAACGCGTTGGTGATCGTGAGTACCTTTGCTTACGGGGCCACGGAGTTCCCGCAGAGCGTCGCCAGCATTTTCGTGAGTATCCGTCATCTTCTTGTCTCGTCGTTCTTTTTCTTTTTTTCTTTTTTTTTTTGGTCCTCCCTTTCCAGTGCAGCACAGTACAGTACTCTTCAGTACTGTGCATGCAGTGCTTGGGACATTTTTTTTCAATTGATGAGTAATTCGCGAGAATGGCCTGAAAGCTCGCATGAGTCGTGTGGAGGAATGAATATACTGTACTTACATGCGGTATTATGCTGCTGGAGTCTTTTTTTTTACCTTGAACGAAATTCAATAAGGGACCAGGAAAATTCGTTGTAGAGAACTCTAATTACATTGGGAGAGAATCCTATGAGGCTAAACAAAATTATTTATGCAGACAAAATTGTTGTAGACAAGATTGTTATGGCTCTGAGATTGCAGAATCTATAATCTACAAGTAAAAAACTTCTCATATCAATCTCAGTGCTACTGTGAATTTGATTTGAATGCTTCCACCTCATTTGAGTACAGTAGTATACATTGGCATCAAATATGAGGGTATGTCTCACTATAAGGTGCATATACAGTACTGTACTCTACTATAGTGGAATATTTCTGATGCTGAAAATTGTAAAAAATAAAATTATGGCAAATACTGTACTCTATTTAATGCCACGCGCCCTGGAAAACAGAAGCAGCTGAATATTTCAGCCCAAAATTTTGCACAGCAACCTATCTTCCAGTAACACATGCACCCCATTTTTATAGAAATTTTAAACATTGAAAAAATAGATATGGGCATATAAAATGTGACTTGAATTCTAGTAAACTGAGTATTTATTTCCCATTGCTTCCATTTTTAAAAGTCTCTGTTGAAATTTCTTTTTTTTTTCAATCCCTGTTGTCAACCCTTGATATTGTGCCCACTGATTTACTGGTAATATTGCCAGAAATGTCCCTGGAACAGATATCCCTCCACTTTGTTTAAAAAGGAAACCCCAATTTAGTACCAACTCACTTATTGCCATGAAAAAGTTGCTGTCCTGAATGAAGAATAGGCCAAAATTAGATAATATAAGGCATATTTCTAGGGATATCATTACAGATTATTACTGAGAATCACATGATCTTGCTTAGGATGATTCAAAAAATTGTTATTTCTGAATTCACGTCACATACAACTCCGTTGCTTAATTTAAATGTCCTCCATTGGAAAGAGCATCACAAAAACTGGAATAGTCTCTTTGAAAAATTAAATTCACTAAACCTGATATTGGAATTGTGTGCTTTCCTCAGAAGGTTGTTGAAAAACTGCTGAAACAGTTCCACTGTTTTACTTGGACAAGTATGTGTAAAAGTCTGATGTATTCCGTACTAAACATAAATTCCAATATGCAGTAAAAGCAGTTCACTGGAGCCTCAAATTATTGTATGTGCTGCCTTTTGCTTCTATAAAACATACTCATGGCCTAAAAATTCTGCAAAAAGCCTGTTTTGCCCATATTAGAATCCCTCAAATGAATTTTCTTCTGATGCAATACCCCAAATTTAGTGCCAGCCTTGCTTAGTGACACAAAATGTGCCTGGACAAATGATGGCACTATATCAGGGTTTGGCTGTACAGGTGGTATCTTGCAATTCAACCTCTTGCAATTGAATCATCCCACGATTGGATGGTCAAATTTGCTTGGAGGTCAACTTGCAATTCAACCTCAACCTGTTTAAGACTTTTTTCCAGTGTTTTTGTGCTGTTTCCTTTTAATTTCATAAACCATTTTGCAATTTGGCCCTAGTCCAGAACTCCAGATATGGGTCAAATTGTGTGACACCAACTATACTGTATATGACATGGTCCATATCTTTAATATATGCGCCCTTGTATTTCCTCTTAACCCTTCTGCTGCAAAGTTGGACTTTTTTGCAGATTTTGGTTGCAATCAAGAGTGGAGTTAAACCCCCCCCCCCCCCCAACAGTGTGTTAAGGGCAAAGTTGGGAAAAATCCTGGAATTTTTTTTATTTTCCACAGAAAATTTACACCTGAAAATTTAAAAAATGAAAACTTCAAGGTTTCCTTTTTTCCTCAGCCTTGTGTTGTTTCCCCATTCAAAGATTGAAGTTAAACCTGAAAGCCAGGAGCCCAGGTTAGAGGTCAATACCAAAAGAGTCCCACTCAGGACTTTCCCAGCATTTCTTTATCCCTGTTTAGAATCCGACTTTGTCCTCCTCCACCTGGCAGGGGTTGCTTAACCTTGTGCAAAAATATGATGCAGGCCCATGGGGGAAAAAGTCTGACTTTGCCCTGGGATGGAAAGGAGGCTGCCCCTGTCCAAGGGTTAATGTAAAAGAAGGTACTAAAATACTTCTGGGTGATATCAGCTTTTTCCTGTAACTGCCATGAACTGTGCATTTGTGGGTGCCAAGTCAGATATACTATACTATAGCTATAGGTGACGCCTGATGTATGTACAGAGTGTGGAGTCACGCATCATTCAAGCTCCCTAATGATCCCCCGGGCCTCTTTCCAGAGCAGTTGTTGAGATCCCTGCTTCTTGCAATGCATCCTAAAATCAGTCAAGTTTTCTGTTAATCATTGACTTCATCCCCTTGCCTTTAATTTGGGATTTTGTGCATTCAGATGAAGTGACATAACTTCAATATAGTCGTGCCGGGCTTCAGCATCTGTGATCTTCTCTATTCATGGCAGTGCATAGAAATTTTTGGTAATTTCCTGTTATCTCAGTACCTCATTCCTGTTATCTCAGTACCTCATTCCTGTTAACTCTGTACCTTCCCTCTAACCAATTCAACCTGATCTAACCTAACTTTACCTAACCGCCTCCCAAAAGCAGTTTCTGCTTTCTTTGGGCTTCTGCTGAAACTGATTTTGGGAGGCGGTTAGGTAAAGTTAGGTTAATGTGGAAAAATAAAATTCACAGTTTCTGGTAGGTTGTTGTGATTATGAACTTGTCCTGAAGATTTGTCTGGATGGTAGTGCGGTCTATGAATGAGGTACTGAAAGTACCCAATTTTTTAATGGAAGAGCATCACACTAAGTGACCCTCGGGAAAAGTTTTGCTTTTTTCATTTGTTGAAAGAAAACTGTTGGACGAAAACGCTCGAAAATTGTATTGTAAACAAAATACGTGTAGTCATCGGGCTGTGAAATGAGAGGAAAACTTTAGCCATGACCGGAAGTTGCCCCCCCCCCCCCCCGTTCTCATTATCACGCAGTTTCTTGGAAACAATTTGTTGATGCAGAAAATACCCATTGCCGACAACATGAAAGGAAAAATCAATTTTGAGGATTCACATCATTAATAACGTTCAACCTCGTTCCTGGGGCTTGGACAATTAGCTCCTTGTTATCGCCTGAAGAGACTGCATAGTGTTTTTGCAATTTGGGATAAGATTTTTTTCAAAAATTGAACGTAGAGAGTACAGTATCTTGTTCAATCATGCTCGAGAATTCACGGAACTGGACGAAGGCACTTGCTCGTCTCAAAGTTTCTTCTCCCGTGTGTTCAAAAATATTCAAAGCAGATGTGTCTGTAGTTCTGTATGTTTCTAACAATCATTTGGCATCAGTTTTATTTTCAAATTCCCAAAGTAATTGCGAGCACGTTTCACAGTAGAGCTGCGAGAATATAGAAATACATGCCGTATTTCCTACTGTACTTTGCGCCCTGAAGTTAAACGCGCTCCACGGTTTTTTTTTTTGTAAAAAAATTTGATAAAATGGTACCCCCATGTAAGACGCTCACCCCACTTATAGTGACTATACAAAGCTGCAGTATTTTGAAGATATAAGAGCACCCACATTCGGAATTGAAAATGAAATTAACCTAAATCCAAATAATTTCCACGAAAATAAGCTTATTCTGATTTTTGTTTTTAGATGGGTCCCAAATTTGCCACCATAATATAGTACAGTATAATGCACACCTACTCTTGCAAAGCTTTTTGAAACCTGCCCATATATGGTGCACACCCCCTTTTCCCCCCTAATTTGAAAGCAAGATGAATTTGGTATACTGATGTACTCACCCAAGTGGGGAGCTATTCTTTGTGTGACCACACAAATGGTGCACAGTGGGGTCACAATTGGTGTAAATGGGCTATTCTGGGGTTACAAGCATGCACCTCTGTAGACAAAATTTTGCTACCATTCCTGGGCTACACTTGGTGCACAAATGTGACACTAACAGGCGGGTATCACACAAATGCACCAACTATAACCGTGGTGTAACTTATTTGTTTACAAATGTGACCCTTAGTAATCCTGGTGTGAACACACAATTGGTGCACATTGAGGATATGCATGTGCAACAGAAGAACTTCGGTACACTTCAGGTGCACAGCAGGGTCACTGTGTAGAATTACAAACATATCCCCAGTGTGCACCAATGTCCCCACTCAGGAGCAGTGAAATATGGTAACTCATAGAACACTGTGTCCAGTCAATGATTTGGTCATTATATAACGCATCAATTCAAGGACCAACACTATAATTAAAGTAAAAAGAGAAGGAAATCAAGCAAGACACAAAGAACATGTGAAGTTCAAGTTCCTATTCCTGTAAGCAGGTTGTATTGTAATACTTGCAAGTTTGTCATATGTCTTTATGGAAATATTTTAGAACCCTTCTTGAACTCGAGCTACCCAATTCTCCTTTTTTCCAATATCAGCTGCCTTGTATATAGGTTCTCTACGTAAATTTTCCAGTCAAGTTTTGTTTCGGAGGACTTTGTGGCAGGTATTTCGAAGATTTCCGGTGGTCTGTAAATATTGTATGGAACTTTGCTGGTGGTCCACAAACAATATGTTGTGGACCTTCGCGGACATGAGATGAGAATTGCAGGATGCGTCATTTTCTTGAAATCACGTGTGTATTTCTGCAGTCCGTGACCAGGGCCATGATGAATGTGGGCCAATTGCTGGGGCCGGTGGTTGGTGGAGCCCTGTACGAAGCTGGGGGATTCAAGATGCCATTTCTAGTCATGGGCGTTGTGCAGATGTGCATGGCTCTCCCTGCCCGACTCCTTCTACCTAACTATGAAGGTACAGTGCTGTACTGTACTGTACTGTACTTTACTTTTACTGAGCCTGGCTCTTGTTGTTGGACTGATTAACTTTGTATTTATCGCTTTTTTTTTCGCAGAGGACGGCGAGGACGAGAAGGAGCCAACGAGTATTTTCTCCATTTTATCAATCCCGACGATTTGGATCGCGCTTTGCAACATAATCTCTTCGACTATGTCCAACGGTTTCCTTTCCATCATGCTGGAGCCTCAGATTTTGCGCCAGGTGAGACTGCTGCTGTGCAGTACAGTAGACAGTACCTTACTTGATGATGATGATGATGATGAGTGTTTCATTCCTTTATTGCCGCCCGCAGTTTAACTTGTCGCCGTTCTACGTGGGTCTGGTGTTCGGGCTGAAGGACGGGGCCAATGCCCTGTTTTCCCCCATTTGGGGCTACGTGTGCGACAAGGCGCCCAGGCACAACAAGCTGGTGATCTTTCTGGCTGCTGGGCTCGGAGCAGCTTCCTTCGCCTTCCTGGGTCCGGTTCCCGGGATCCCCATTAAAGAGTGAGTATCTCTTCTTGCTTGCTTGTGGATCCTGTGCTGGAAAAGAGAAAGACGAGTGCAGTCACTTTGTATATATATATATATATTAAAGTATATTATAGCAGCAGTTCCCATCTGCTGATGCATTTACGCTGAGTGCAGGTGGGGTGTGCAGCATACTGCATGATATGCATGGGTCCTGTCCCTAAGATCTTGCATTTCCTCGCCAAACTGAATCACCGCCTGATGGGCCCCGCCAAAATATGCACGTGCAGTTATTTCTCAGGCTGCTGTTGTGTTGGCATACATGCTACTAGACTAACTAAAGCATGATTTTATGGCATACAGTGAGGCCCCAATGAAGATGCGGACACAATTGGTGATGCATCAAGAGTGTTCATCTAGGATTAAATGTCCCCAAGTCCAGTCTCATTTTCCCTTTGACTTACATTATATAATTTTTAATTGGTGTTTCATGGACAAAATGCTCACCATAATTCCATGAAAATAAAAATTACCTCCCAATTGAAACTGATTCATTCCATGCATTTCAACGCAATATGGACATTTTGGGAATTGAATACTGCTAACTCTGTACAGTACACAGAAATGTTGGCATTCTCTGTAAAAAAAAACATTCAAGTGAAAAATACAGAAGGAACTCCCTCTATGCTGGAGGTAATTTTTTTTATTATCTAAATGGTTGGTAAATTGGTGGGAGAAATAATGCCGAAGAACTTTTCTTACACCAATTTTTGGGTTGGAAATGTCTGTTTCTTGTCATTTGGCCTGAAACTTATTTGCAATTTTATCTGAAAATGTCCTCATGTTGGGCCTTATTTTTTTATGGGAAAATGAGTGTCCCTATGTTGAATTGTCCTCATGACAAGGTGTCCAAATGTGAGGGTCTCGCTGTATATAAATTGAAATGACATAAGATAGAGCTATGAAAAACCTATTATTGTTCAGAAGAAAAATAAGCATTCGTTTTCATCAGGAAAAAGTCAGCAACGTTTGACATATTTTTCAGAAAATGTTATCAGAAGTTACCCTGCTGTGGCAGCTTTCTGCTCTTCACTCAAAAGCTGAGGCGCCCATCTCGCAAATTTTTTGGTTTTGCCCAAATATCCCTTTATGAAATTCTTGAAATCGGTGTGGCGTTAATGCCAAGAAATGACGCCATTTATTATCGATCGTCAATTCCGCCATTTTCATGAAAATCTCCCTTCACACAAACACCTCTTGTTATGATGAGCATTTGGCGGCTGTTGATAAAATGGCTGAATGACATTGGAAGACATGGGAGTCTTCCGTCTTTTGAGTGATGAGCAGTTTCCAGGTTGACCTTTATTGTGCAAGAAATTCAAAAAATGGGTCAAGCACGGCTGCATTTTCTTCTTCTTGCTCCGAATGTTTTTCTCAAGAATATTTTTTCATCAGCTCAATCATGCGTCATTTCAATTTATATCCCGACAACTTTTGTTAAACCCCTCTCGTGTGCTAGGATCACACTTTACCATTGAGTTAAATTATGAGAAATTGCATATTTGGCACACAAAAATTAAAAGAAGTCCTTTGTATAGAATGCGATGAAAAGTGTTTAGTTCATCTTTAAAGCACGACAAACAATAACGCTGCAGAACACGAAAACCACGCAGAATCTGCATTTTCATAGCATTCAAAGAGGTTTAGGAAATGAAACGCACGGATCACACACACTATGCTGTACTGCATACAAACAATTGATGTGGGGGATCAGCACAAAGTTAATCTGTGTATATTGATAACCTGGAAGAAGCAGCACAAAATCAGTCTGTTTTGGAAAATAAATTACATGTATTTTTTTTTATAACACAGTAATATTTGTTAGGATTCATGCCCGCTTTGTTCAAGAGATATCAACGATTTTAAATCCGATTGCTGAAATTTCCAGAAGAATGGTGTCCATAAGATATTTTATTTTGAGGCATCGTCCAGATTCTGGGGCGGTCAGGGGGATTAGTTTTTAGTCTTGCGTCCATAAGTCAAATTGTACACATGTTGTTTATCTGTTGGTAATGTCGCATACCCCGGCATTCATCACGTAAGCAACACTTATAAGGCGTTCATGATGGAAAAACTGTGCGCAATACTATAACGGGTCAAAGGAATGTCCCTGCATCATCAATGTATGACGTCCAATAAGTGGAAACGTGAGGAGTCGAAGCAGCATTTACGAGGGTTCTAACAAAAGTTCTCGGAATGGAAATTCAAATGGCGTCTGTAATCGAGCTTAAAAAAAATTTATTCTGTAGGGAAAACATATTCTTTGGCACACACAAAAAAATCAGCCCTGTTTGACCATTTTTTTTTATGTTTTGCAAAATTCACCCTGGCAGAGTTTTGCGATCCACTCAGAAGATGAGGCGCCTGTCCTGCAGATTTTTTTTTTAGCCTAGCTTTTCTTTCAGAATTCTTGAAATCAACGTGGAATTAATTCCAAGGGTTGCCTCCAGGTCTTCCGAGGTAATTTCGCCATTTTCATCAACAGCCCCCTTCACAGCCGCCAAAGTGGCGGCCAATATGGCGGCTGTTGATTGAAATGGCGAAATTACCTTGGAAGACCTGGAGGACACCCTTGGAATTGATGTCACATTTATTTCAAGAATTGTGAGGGGAAAGCTGGGTTACAACAAAAAAAGGGCGCCTCATCTTTTGAGTGGAGAGTATTACCTTGGAAGACCTGGAGGACACCCTTGGAATTGATGTCACATTTATTTCAAGAATGGTGAGGGGAAAGCTGGGTTACAACAAAAAAAGGGCGCCTCATCTTTTGAGTGGAGAGCAAAACTCTGCCAGGGTGAATTTTGCAAACCATTCAAAAAATTTGTCAAACAGGGCTGATTTTTTTTGTGTGCCAAAGAATATGTTTTCCCTAAAGAATAATTTCTTTTCAGCTCGATTAGACGCTTTTTTCTTTTCCATTCCGAAAACTTTTGCTAGAACCCTCGTATGTACAGTATGATTAAATTGTTGCATTCCTGGACGTTATTTTTACAAGAAAAAGGGCGATTATACTGTGCAAAAATGATCATTCGTGCTCTTTGATCACAACATGCGGAAAAATGCGTCTGGTGCTCGACTTTGAGAAGTTTGCAGGAATAACAGCAATTGGAGAAGGAGGCGTTTTTATATAATCAGCACCAGATCGAATATCGCTTGCGGCGGTTTTCTGTAGCCGTACATTCGGACATGTACATGTACATTTTCGACTGTATAACTTGATTTATTACTGCTATGATGGTTTTACATAATGGTAGGTCGTCTATATACTCTATATGTCAGCAGTATATTTACGCCTGGGTTTGAAGGGGTGAGTGAGCCTGACCGAAATAAAATCGCAGGGTTGTGCAGCAGTATATGCATCAGGGAACCACTATTTGAGCACAGCTTTGGTCATGATCAGCAAGTGCAGTACTGTATGATGAACTCGATGAAAAAATATTTACTCGTCCACTTCCTACTTGGTTACTACAGGACTCTGACTGTGGCGATTGTGGCTTTGTCCCTGAATGGAATCGCCATCAGTGGCCAGCAGGTGGCTGGCATGGCGGATGCAACCTATGAAGCAACGTGAGTTTCTTCTGTACATACAGTGTCCACCCCCGCATNTGTCCCTAAGTCAAAATGTCCCTAAGTCGAGTCTTGTTTTCCCATAGACTTATACATCATATAATTTTTAATTGGTGGTTTGGGGAAGAAATATTCTTGAGAATTCCCTTGAAAAATTGTTTGCCAAATTTAAATTAGTGAATACATTTTCAACTCAATAAGAACATTTGGAGCTTTGAATAGTGTATCTCTGTACTGTACACTGAAATTTTGGCATCTACAAAAATAACATCCAAGGGAAGAAAGTAGAAGTCCCTCTATGCTGAAGGTAATTTTTTTTTAAATAGCTAAATAGATTTTAAATTGGTGAGAGAAATGCCCAAAAAAAATTTTTTGCATCAATTTTAGGGTTGGAAATATCTGTTTCTTGTAATTTGGCCTGAAATGTATTTGCAATTTTATCATATAATGTCCCTATGTCAAGTCGGTGTCCTCATGTTGGGCCTTATTTTTTTATTTTTTTCTGGGAAAATAAGTGTCCCTATGTCAAATTGTCTGCAGGTCAAGGCATCTGCATGTGGGGGTCTCACTGTATAAAAAAATGTTCCACAGATTAGCTAACTTCTCACAGAAGTACATTGACAAAATTTCTCCAAAGCTCATCAAATCTTTTTTAGATGTCTGGAGAGGTGTTGTAAAGGGAATATGGTATGCTGTAATACAGTATTGCTTATATCTTTACCAAACAGTTGAATTTTGTCTTGGGATTTATGTGGCATTGTGTCTAAAAGGTTTTGGCTCATCAGGATCATTTTGAAATGATTTGTTTCATGGCACTGGAGGTTCCTGATTTGTGGAATAGAAGATGACTGCATATATACAGATGAACCAATATATATGCAGTCCACTTATGCCGTATATAAAAAAAATGCATATACTGTACTGCCAATTATTTATAGGCTGATATTGATAAATGATGATGAGCATCATTGCCGACTCCTGATGGGTTCCCATCGTCATTTTTCAGGACTGCGGGTCACGTGGACCCTCACGGGATCGTGTCGGGAGTGTGGAGTTCCATGTGTGGAGGCGGCAGGTTCATTTCCAGATGTTTTGCTGGCCTGGTGGTCGAGTCCATCGGGTTCCGGGAAGCGACTTGCATCATTGTGCTGCTCCAGGTCACTGTGGTGAGTGACTTTGCATTAACGTGTGATGCATATACAGTACTGTACAGAAACACACGCAAAACTGGAATGTTTTTTTTTCATGAATGCTGGCTGTAATACAGTCCGGTACAGTACAGTGCGGTATAATAATGTACTGTACGGTGCTGTACATCAGCGTGCTAAGATATGCTCTATAGTGCAGTGTTCCCCAACCCCTTTAGGCTGCATCATGTCTCAATAAGAAAGTAGCAATGAAGTGTGTTATTTTAACACGTTTTTATTAACTCGCTTTCTTGTCCGTTTTTTTAAGGTTATTTTTTCCTTTTTCAAAACGTGGTTTTTTAGATTAATTTTTCAATCTACTAAATTTTTTTTCTGAAATGTTGCACAGACGATGACGGAAGTGGAAATTACCTGATGAAAAATCAAACTTGGATTTCCTCATCCTAGTACATGTATAACCCTTGAGATAAATTTTAATCTTGGGAAATGAATGCATTTACTTTTCTTCTATTCTGAGAAACCTTTTTTCAAGCTCACCTTTCAAATTGTCTGAAGGTATTCCATTATACAGTAGAATCTCATTACGACAAATCTCATGACAAACTTTTGCCTACAACAATTTTTTTCAAGTTCTGGCAGTTATCCTTAAGGTGTAGTTTGAATTAATCTCGTTTTAACGAATTGACTGTGTAACAGCTCTCCGGTTACAATGAATTTTTGTCCCCAATTTTTAAAAATGTCCCAAAATGTTTCCAATTTTGGTTCTGATTTTTGAATTTTTCTTTCCTGAATGTTTGTACAATGCCCTGTTGCCTGGGGCTCATCAGTATATGGTGGACAGGATATGTCTTTCCCTCAGATTTATAAAAACAGGCAGCTAAAAATTGGTTACATTAATGTACAGCAGGAAGCTCATGAAATAAATGTACCCTGATTAATTTATCTATTGTCTAAGGAGTCTGGGAGCATAGCGAAACCTTGGAGCTGAGCCTCCAAGAGCCACCAAAATCTATGAATTTCATTCTAATGCTCTTTTGTGTGGAGTTTTATTTTAAAATCTAGAATTTGTTGACAATTTTTAATTATTTTAATG
Organism: Notodromas monacha; assembly: GCA_905338405.1. Classification (NCBI taxonomy): domain Eukaryota; kingdom Metazoa; phylum Arthropoda; class Ostracoda; order Podocopida; family Cyprididae; genus Notodromas; species Notodromas monacha. Next base: position 95,197 of record CAJPEX010000201.1, on the reverse strand, counting down.
AAATGATCATGTTTCCAAGTTCCAAAAGCATTTGAGAGAAGTCTTGGTGAATTCTGTGGCAAAAATACTATGCAAAAATTGCCCAGAGTAAAATCACTGACTATTTAAAGCAGTAAAATGCTTGTTCACATGTTAAAGTGTTGTTTCTGCAAATCAGTAGTACATAAATCTTGATATAACGAATTTTTTCTGGTCTGTGGGAGTTTGTTGTAATGAGATTCTNCACATGGAGATTGTTGGGAAGAAGTGAAATACAAATGAAATAGATGCGCACCTTAAACGTGGTGCACATGGAGATTGTTGGGAAGAAGTGAAATACAAATGAAATAGATGCGCACCATGTTTAAGGTTATTTTTTCCTTTTTCAAAATGTGGTTTTTTAGATTAATTTTTCAATCTACTAAATTTTTTTCTGAAATGTTGCACAGACGATGACGGAAGTGGAAATTACCTGATGAAAAATCAAACTTGGATTTCCTCATCCTAGTACATGTATAACCCTTGAGATAAATTTTAATCTTGGGAAATGAATGCATTTACTTTTTTTCTATTCTGAGAAACCTTTTTTCAAGCTCACCTTTCAAATTGTCTGAAGGTATTCCATTATACAGTAGAATCTCATTACAACAAATCTCATGACAAACTTTTGCCTGCAACAATTTTTTTTCAAGTTCTGGCAGTTATCCTTAAGGTGTAGTTTGAATTAATCTCATTTTAACGAATTGACTGTGTACCAGCTCTCCGGTTACAATGAATTTTTGTCCCCAATTTTTAAAAATGTCGCAAAATGTTTCCAATTTTGGCTCTGATTTTTGAATTTTTCTTTCCTGAATGTTTGTACAATGCCCTGTTGCCTGGGGCTCATCAGTATATGGTGGACAGTATATGTCTTTCCCTCAGATTTATAAAAACAGGCAGCTAAAAATTGGTTACATTATTGTACAGCAGGAAGCTCATGAAATAAATGTACCCTGATAAATTTATCTATTGTCTAAGGAGTCTGGGAGCATAGCAAAACCTTGGAGCTGAGCCTCCAAGAGCCACCAAAATCTATGAATTTCATTCTAATGCTCTTTTGTGTGGAGTTTTATTTTAAAATCTAGAATTTGTTGACAATTTTTAATTATTTTACTGAAATGATCATGTTTCCAAGTTCCAAAAGCAGTTGAGAGAAGTCTTGGTGAATTCTGTGGCGAAAATACTATGCAAAAATTGCCCAGAGTAAAATAACTGACTATTTAAAGCAGTAAAATGCTTGTTCACATGTTAAAGTGTTGTTTCTGCAAATCAGTAGTACATAAATCTTGATATAACGAATTTTTTCTGGTCTGTGGGAGTTTGTTGTAATGAGATTCTACTGTATTTCTGTTTTCATTGGTTCATGATTTTTGGGAAAAGCATTAACTGTTCTCAATGCCTGCCATCAAGTCTTCCAAGTTTCAAGCAAAGCTTTTGAGTATTCAGAACTTCTGTATGAAACTTGGCTGTTCTGCAGAAAACTGTTCGGAAATTTGCCGGTCCTCAAAAACATTTTGTGGAAATTTGCTGGTTTCTGGGCCCAAAAAGGTTGGGGAACACACTGCTCTATAGCGTATGATCAGCACCACGCGGCTGCTGCCTGCTGATGCCCTGCTCCTGCGCCATATGGTGGTCTGATGTGCATGGTAACCTGATGGTAACCCAATTCAACCTGAACCATTCTGACACGGCCTGTAATTCAAGACTGGCGCATTGAATACCTTACTATATTTACTTGAGCGCCATCACGCACCCTTTTGAGTATAAGACCCGTACCTGCACGGGCGCCTATATATTATAGTTTCCTGGTCCCAAAATCAAGATAAAATCCTATCCCCATTGCAAGTAGGACACGCGCACCCCGTGTTTACTGTCTAAAACACGGCACAGCTTTCGACATGACATTCTTCGCAATCAAAATTTTGATTTGAATTGAACCCGAATTTTTTTTTTTCCCATGAGAAATAAACTGGTGTCATCCCTGAGATGCAGATGCAATTGGTGCCTTCGACCTTGTCCCTGAATATATTAGAGCATCCATCTGTTGAATCACTTGGAATTCCATGGGAACATATTTAATTGGTCCCCAAAATGTTGAATAAACTTGCTTTTCTCAGCTTCAAGATACAGAAAATTAATGTGCAAAAAGAAAAAAGAAAACACCCAGAATCTGATCTTTTAGCATCAGAAGGAGCTCAAGAAGAAAAAGAGAACAAGAATAAGTCTAGTTATACTGTGCAGCACATAATGAAGAGAGAAAGCTGTGCAAAACCCAAAATCAGCCTGTTTTTGATGATTAATTATGGTAAGTTTAGTGATTTTTTTTTTCTGAATATTTAGAATTTGTTTCATAGATATTATAATTGACAATAAATAATTTTCTTCAAATGTGTGTAGAAATGTTGGAACAGTTTCAATGCCTTATTGAGACATATTGTCCGGATATTGAGGTTAATTCTATCAGTTTCTGAATCCCTACAAAATGTTCAGCAGCTGTTGAAAACGTATTCTCAGCTTTGCGTGTCTTCACTACTGGATGATGTACCCAATCAGGAGGAGGAGGAAATTTTTTCTCAGATAGGAGGGGTCTAACAGAAGTTCCTGAAATGGAAATGAAAATGGCGTCTAATCGAGCTGAAAAAAATTATTCTTCAGGGAAAACATATTCTCTGGCACCCAAAAAAAATCAGCCCTGTTTCACAATTTTTTTAATATTTTGCCAAATTCACCCTGGCAGAGTTTTGCTATCCGCTCAAAAGATGAGACTCCCTTCCTGCAGTTTTTTTTTTGTAGCCTATCTTTTCTATCAGAATTCTTGAAATCAACATGGAATCAATTCCAAGGGTTGCCTCCAGGTCTTCCGAGGTAATTTCGCCATTTTCATCGACAGCCGCCTTCACAGCCGCCAATGTGGCGGCTGTGCAAACGTGGCTGTGCCAATGCGGCGGCTGTGAGGGCGGCCGTTGATGAAAATGGCAGAATTACCTTCGAAGACCTGGAGGAAACCCTTGGAATTGATGCCTGGTTGATTTCAAGAATTCTGAAGCTGAACTACAACAACAAAAAATCTGCCGGAAGGACGCCTCATCTTTTGGGTGGAGAGCAAAACTCTGCTTGGGTAAATTTTGCAAAACATTGAAAAAAAATTTCCAAACGGGGCTGATTTAATGAATATGTTTTCCCTCAAGAATAATTTGTTTCAGCTCGTTTAGACGCAATTTTCATTTCCATTCCGAGAACTTTTGTTAGAACCCTCGTTTATTGAAAATTACACATTGGATGAAAATTATTTCAATAACCCCTGTTATAATTATATGCATGAACGCGGGTTGCATGCAGTAGTACTTCTGAATTTTTCTTCCATTATTTTTCTCTTGGGGGGGGGGGGGGTTAATTCTGATGCGGTCTCTCTTATTGTCTGGATATTTGCGTGTATGTATAGGCCGTGGTGGCCCTCGGGTTCGCGACGGCCAGGTGCCGGGGCTACGACGACAGCTGCAAGGACCAGGCCAGCAAGCCGCTGTTGAGGCGGCGGCGGGGCAAGACGATCGACGTGGTGTCGACGACGACGCCGTCGGAGCCCCTGATGCCCAAGGCGTTTCTCGCCGTCCGCGCCCGCCGTCGGCCGTCGTCCTTCTCCAAGTCCTTCGACTTCGCCGCCTCCTACGAGACGTGAAGTCGTCAAGTCAGCTTGTTTGTACCCTGTCAGCCAACTCTCTTTTTCCGAGTTTTTTTCGTATTGCGGTGGATGCGAATAAAAGCGTGGCTTTTGTCAAATCCTGTGTCCAGGCGTCTTTTATTTTTTCTTCTCTCTCTCTCTCGCCTTCATCTAGTGTGCTTCTATACACTGTATTTCCGCTCTGCGCTGCTGATGAGATGCTGATGATGGTCGTCGTTCATTATTGATCGCACACATTTATCCTTAACCACCAACTTCTGTGGGGAAAACCATGCAAAATATATTTTTTGAAGGATTTTCTGCAAATAAGAATGAAGAGCACACAAAGGGAGAAAAATCCCAAGACTGATCTATACAGAGCTGAAGTCTGCTGGAAAAATCCAGAAGATTATTATTCATGCCGAAAAATGTTCCTGTGAAAACCAATTATCCACTTCTGGTTGTTATTTTATCCCCTGCATTCCTGCCATAGATATTAGTATTAGGGGATTCAGGAAACATCAACTTTCAGTAGAATTTCCTGGAGCCCAGACTACATTTTGATGATTTTATAGGTGTAACTGAAATATGCAACATGCCTGAATATATGTGTTGATATAAAGTTATCCAAGAATGTAAAGAACATTGAAGGGTTGAAGATGGCCTCTTGCATGTTTTATTTTTACTCTTTGCAGCTATTTAAAATTTCTCTCTCTCTCTCGCCTTCATCTAGTGTGCTTCTATACACTGTATTTCCGCTCTGCGCTGCTGATGAGATGCTGATGATGGTCGTCGTTCATTATTGATCGCACACATTTATCCTTAACCACCAAATTCTGTGGGGAAAACCATGCAAAATATTTCCCTTTGAAGGATTTTCTGCAAATAAGAGAATGAAGTGCACACAAAGGGATAAAAATCCCAAGACTGATCTGTACAGAGCTGAAGTCTGCTGGAAAAATTCAGAAGATTATTATTCATGCCGAAGAATGTTCCTGTGAAAACCAATTATCCACTTCTGGTTGTTATTTTATCCCCTGCATTCCTGCCATGGATATTAGTATTAGGGGATTCAGGAAACATCATTTTTCAGTAGATTTTTCTGGAGCCAAGACTACATTTTGATGATTTTATAGGTCTAACTGAAATATGCAACATGCCTGAATATATGTGTTGATATAAAGTTATCCAAGAATGTAAAGAACATTGAAGGGTTGAAGATGGCCTCTTGCATGTTTTATTTTTACTCTTTGCAGCTATTTAAAAAAGCACACAGCTGTAAACCTAAAATAGATCATCTCTATACATATGCAGCAAATAATTCACCCATTTTGAACCTCTGTATCACATGGGTGACAGTCACCAGTTTTGAGCTTTTGACACTGGGTTGTTATATTTTATGGGTCACAAATGAAAAACTCACCTGTTTCCCAATATGGGTGTGACACCCATATTTTTGGGATATGGGTGAAGTCCTGTGCCACTTCCCCACAAACTGCCATGCTACCCCCAAGTGCTGTACCATCTCCCCCAAAACAGGGTGGGGTGATATTTCCCCCACCCCCTCCCCCACTGTGCCATTTGGACCACTAGCATCACACTGTTCAGTTACTGTGAGATATACAGTGAGACCCCAAGATTTGTACATAATGGATGCATCAAGAGTGTCCCTCAGTTGAGTCTCATTTTCCCTTAGACTTACATTGTATAATAAAATTAACCACAAAACACCTGTTTTATGAGTCCATAATTCCATGAAAATAAAAAATTGTCTCCCAATTCAAACTGATTCAATCAATATATTTCAACACAATATGAACATTTGGGGAATTGAATAATATACTGATACCTCTGTACAGAACATATAATTGTTGGCATTCTCTGTAAACATAGCATTCAAGTGAAGAAAGAGAGAAGGACGTCCCTCTATGCTGGAGGTAATTGTTTTTATTAGCTAAATGGATGGTAAATTGGTGGGAGAAACTTCCAAGAACTTTTCCTACATCAGTTCTAAGGTTGGAATAAATTTCTTTTTCTTGTAATTTCTTGAAATGTTTTTCCAATTTTACCACAAAATGTTCCTATGTTCAGCCAGTGTCCTTATGTTGGTGCTTCTTTATTAATTTTTATGGGAAAATAAGTGTCCCAATGTCAAAATTTACACATGTTGAGGTCTCTGCATATGGGGGTCTCACTGTACTTGTAAACTGGCAAAGCAAAGCCAGTCAATACTATTTTTTTTTAATTTTAAAGGGAATTTTGACTTAGCCATACAGCACATACAAGGACAGTCCATCAAGCACAAGGACAGTCAATCACACACAGACACAACAATTTGCAAGACATTCCAAAGAAAATTTTAAAGCCCTTCAAGGATTCAAACTGGGGCCCAAAAACTTGGAGCATACCAGAATGACTACTATAAGCCAAACAGTTAACATGTGGTGTATATACAAGAGGAAACAGCTGTATTATAGCATTGAAGCTCTATTACTGTGCAATGAATGCACTAAAAATGCATCAGCTAAATAAATACAACAACAACTTACATCAAATCCAATTGTGAAGCAGGAGTTTGATTAACATACTTATGATATGGCTTATGAAATTTTCCTTAAATTAACTTTTGGTTTTGGCCTTATAGCTGCCTTGGCTAAAGAACCCTGACTTGGTTTACAAACTTTGCTTTGTTTATGACTGTTATCTGAATGGGTTTTTAAAAAATGAGCAAGAGCCTGTGATTTGCTGCCCAACTTGAATTTTTCATGCATTGATGAGCATTTTTTCAGTCTGAAATTCTTTATTATACAGGTAAAAAGGAGATTTCAATTTCAAACTTTTCTTTTTTCAAAAACATTTCTTGTAAGCCAGATGTTACTTGTTACTTGTTACTTGTAGATGTTTCTTGTAAATTACAGCATATTGAGGTTTATAACAACCAGCCTGGTGTTGTTCCTTTTTAGTCTATATGTTTGGAAGCCACCCTACAAATAAAAACAAACCAAAATCTTGAAAATCTACAAATCCATTCATGGGGATTTGACTGCGGTGAGTACTTTCCCACAATTGAAACTTGCAGAAAATCTTGATTATCTGCAAATCCATTCATGGGCAATGTAAAAAGACTAGTGAGACTTTCCAAGTTTTTGTTTCCAAACAGCAAACAGAATGGAAATCCATGAATGATATTGAATTTGGAAACTCCTTGACTTCTGTATATTTTTGTTAAGGTTGAGAATCATTGTACAGTATTAAAAAACTATTCTTTAGTTTGTAAAATTATAGATACTTTACTAACAAATGAAAAGATTTCAAGGACATCCACAGGTTGTTCCACTCCTGCACATCTGGAGAATGCTAAAACTGTTGAAAATTATACAATCCCTCTCAAACATTACCAAAGTGATTTTTTGTGCCACTCTTGCGTATTAGGGTCACAAAACGGGCTCAAAATTTCAATTTTTGTTATGATGAAAATTGAAAATTTTCCAGTTTCTGCCAGTTTTCTATACACCCAGGTCAGAGTAGGGTGCAAGCAATTTGTCACCCTCGCTAAAAATTGAAAGTTTTCTCATTTACATATACAGTACATCAGGATTTTTCTAAATTGTGTCTTTTTCCAAATTTTCAGCTGGACTGTTAAATGGGTGAAGAACTCTGGCAGAAACTGAAACATTATGCTAGCTTAGCATGATTAGACAATTTGAAATTTTTTCAATCTGCTAAACTCCCACCCAGAACCAAAGAAGATTCCAGACCAAATCTTCAAATTTGATTTACATTGGTATACCCAGTCTAAAAATACTCACAGCTAAGTTCAGCTGTTTCCCTTGTATATGTTTGATTAAATTCTTGTCTCAAATTCCAGCAGAAAGATTTTATTTTTGTAAGGAAACAGTGTGGATCTCTGCTGAAACAAAAAATTAGGCCCATCTTCCAGTGTAGCATTCAGGCCAAATTGTGTTTTAATGTGGCCCTGGCAGCACTGTACAAGATTGTATGTACAGTCATGTCAATATTTTTTACATGGCACACTTTTGGCACAGTGTGGCTGTACAACATTGTTATTTGGTGCGGTGTTGCTGCTGTACAACATTGTACAGCCACACCACACGAAATAACAATGTTGTACAGCCATGCTGCACTGAATACAGTCAATCTCCATCTAACAGACTGAATTCATGCAATGGACAAGTCTGTTGACAAAAATTCCTTTAGAATAATTCAATTATTTAAAGCAGTAAAATTTTAATGGTCAACACTAATTCTAAACCAACAGAAGTCTGTTTGATGGATTTTGTCTTTTGGGCAGGAGAAACTGCCTACAGAGATGGTCTTTTACACAAAAATCCCTTATGTGGGAGGTCTGTTAGACCGGGGGCCACTGTATTGTGGTTTGGCTGTACAATATTCTACAGCCACACCCAGGGTCGTTTTAAGGTGGGTGCTATTGATGCTTCACCCTTAGGCCCACCTGGCAAATACGCTAGTGGAGAATTCAAAAACAAAGTTCCCCAAGCTGGGGAATTAAAAATTCTGAATTCCTGAGCAGGGGAATTCCTCTTTTTGAAAAATTATGAAAACCCTATAAAAACTAAAAAGAAACAAGAGCAGTTATGATTTGAAAAATCATGCACCAATAAATCAATTCCAGTACACTGCACATAAAAATTATTTCTAAAACATCAGTAATTTATTAACACTTATGATGTAAAAAAAAAAAATTATTGAACCCATTCCCTTTCTGTGCCTCCTTAGACCCCCCACCCCTTTAGACATTATTGCCTTGGGTTCCATGAATCCAAGTGTCCCTTTTTTGCAGGGGAGATGCATTTTTGAACAACCACCCACCCCCCATGTTTAGAAAACCTTTTTCACCTTGCATCCTGGGAAACAGGCAGATCTCCCCCCTGCAATTTTTTACTGGGCCAAGGGGATCTTGTCCAAGCCATATTTTCTACAAGAACTTCCAGGGGGAGGAGCATGGCAAAGTTACCTGGACATGTTGTGTTCATGTTGCCTAGCTGTTCATGTTGGGTTAGGAAAATATGTCTTTATCTTGCCAGTTTTCAATAAAAGAAAATCCACAGTTTAAATATGTATTTTCTAGTTTTTCCAGTGCTCTATATAGTCCAGACCAGGGGTGCCCAATATACAGCCCATGGGCCAGATCTGGCCCACAGAGGCTTTCCATCTGTCTTGCAGAGCCCGCATGGAAAATCACCACCAAAAAATTGAAACCATCAAAGGTGAAATTGCAAATTTTTCCAAACATCCTCAGTCAGCAATATTGATTAGAAATTTTCTCATGGCTTCACAAATTTTGAAATGATTCCTTCCAACACAATAAAATACTAATTAGAAAAGTATGCATTCCTTTGCGATGACAGTGGTTCTGTTTTTCAGATTCAAGGGCAGGGTTTTTGTTAACTTGGAATTTAAATCCCATGCCAGCATTTTTTGTTTTGTTTTCAATTTAATTGCATCTCTTCACAGGGCAAAGATTTATGGTGGCTTAAATCTTGGAATGGCATCAACAAATGTAGACCATCATGTAAAAAGGCAAATGTCACGGGATATGGACAAATTAAGACACACAATTTAAGACTGGACTAATTGAGACAGAAAATTTAATACAGGGCTAATTTGAGGCAGGAAAATCTGAAACTGGGTGATTTAAAGATAGGGACTATTGGAGACATGGACATTTTGAGACAAGGGAAATTTGAGGCTCTTCCAAAGCAACTTTCCAATTAACATTTTTTCTTCCATGCCTATTTTCTGGTTTTCTTCAGATTCTTTATGAATACTGAGGAAATTCCAATTGCGCCACAATTTCTGATTTTTCTCAAACCCCCCCCCCCCCCAACTCTGTAAACAACATTTCTTTATATCACACTTGATTTTCTGTCTTTTTGCCTTCTGCTTGATTTCATGTGCAGATGTTTTTGAATTTCATGCTTTTGAATTTGAATACAGCATTTGAAATATGCCTAGTTATACACATTCCCTCTATTACTTGTGTGCTATAGATTTGTTGTGTTCTGGTGTGTTTCAAGTGCATAGTATTACAAGGTATTACAATGGATAAAGAGAGGAAGGAAAACAATCAAAAGTTGGGTTTTACAAAACCACAAAAAACCTTTGGTTAGGCTCATGGGATGTTCATTCATGCTATACCCTATACCTTTTGACCAAGCAGTGACATGCTGTTCTTTTTTCCCCTTCAATTTTAGATTTCAGGAAGAAACACTGGAGAGTAAATATGAAAATACGTCTGTCTCAAAATGTCACATGTTCTCTGTGCCTTGAAATGTATCTGTCTTGAATTGTCCCTGTCTCCAAAAATTTCCGTCCCACATTGTCCCTGTTTCCAAAAGTTTATGTCTCAAATTGTCCATGTCTCCAACAGTTTCTGTCTCAAATTGACCCTGTCTCAAATTGTCAGTCTCAATTTGTCTTGGATCCAGATGTAAATTTAACTGCCTCAGTTATTAACAAAAACTTCATGAAAATCCCCGACATTGACCTAAACTTGATACTGGACACATGTCTTGGTTTTGATCATCCCAAAGAGGCCATGAACATTTTATGAATTGGGAGGTTGAACCAATGATTATTTGTATTAAACCAATTATTAAAATTCTCAAGAACTGTTATACACTCTGTGAAACCATTAGAGACCAAATTGTCTCCAAATTAGTTCACCACTTTCTGAAACATTAGCCTTTATTTTTGTTTCAGAAAAATTATTTTTCAATGCTTAAAATTACTTAGAATTTTCTGTTGTTGTTTTTGGACTTCAGTTAATCTTTTTTTTAAGTTATGCAGATTAATTTCTATAATTGCCTCAACAAAAATTCCGTCATGCAGGAATGCAGGTACACGTTGAACTAAATTGGTAAAAATGAAGCAAAAAAGTTTTTAGATGAAAATGCCACATATTATTTCAAAGTCCTTGACTACTTGAACTTGATGACAGGCATTTAGTTTCAACCATCTGGAAATGTAAAAATTGCACAATGTACTGTATAACATGTCCCATGCCTTTTTTCCATTGTGGCCTGCATAATGTTCTACTGTTTCAATGTGGCCCTTGGCCACTTCTGAGTTGGGCACCACTGGTCTAGACAAACATTTTGGAAGTAATCAAGAGATTTCCAATTTGCTGAATATTATTTCTCTTGGCTTTTTTGTGGAGCCTCTCACTGCTGCATTCTAATGGGAACACTGCAAGTTTTTTTTTTCATGATGTCACTGAGAAACTTCAGAAGATTTCTGAATCTCTCTCAAAATTAAAATATTGAACTTTTTCCTCACTTCAGAGTTCATCCAGAAATAAAATTTTTTCGAGTGCTCAAGAGCACAACATTTTCTAGATATCCCAAGTTAGCCACCAGCAATGGGTTAACTTTTGGTGATTTTTTAACAAATGGAATAAGTTTATGTAATTTTGACATCTAATCCAAGTTACAGTTGAAATTACTGTATGATGAGAAACTCTGTTTCACACACATATACATGCTTCATCATCATGCATATTTTGGATTTTGTAAAGCTTTTGTGCTATGAGTGGAACAACTGACATTGTTTCGCCCATTATTAACCAAACTATTCAAATTAACTCTTGAATGCCCTGAGTTATGTGTTGGGTCAAATACATCATATGAAGCATTTATATGGTAATATGTTGGAGGTAATGTTTTAACATACATTATTTCACACTGGAATTCATTTAAAATGTGGCCATTATTTTAGATTGCATCTAAAACAAATAAATCAAGACCTATCATGATTAGTAAGTATTTTGATGAAATAAAGAGAAAATTTTTGTAAGAAATAGTTATTGCATTTCATTAAACCTGCCTTTTTACTAGTGAAAATTCTGTACTTCCTTCTGAATCAACTTATTTGATCATACTGGTGTACTCCTTCAGATAGAGGAACATATCTTGTAGGATACTGCTGATTATCTGATGGAAAGGTGTACAATTTAAAATTTAGCTAAAGAATTTTCAAGAAATATGTCATGTTGCACATTTTTGAACATTTACCCTTCTACACAAAAATTGTTAGTCTTTCAAGAAATTGGAATGTCGCACCTTTTCAGTTTTTCTCACTCCTTCTGCATGCCACTTATGAAATGATTCCCATAGCCTGAGCACAGAATCAGACCCAAAATTGTGTTAAACATTAATGAGATAACAGCCTACATAAAAATGATATCATTAAAATGAGATTTCTATAGCATATGGTGCCTTACATGAAGAAACTGCCAGGACCAAGAAAAATTCATTAAAAGGAAAATGTATTGTATTGCTAGTCCTTGTGATATAATTCTACCATATCTGTGCATGTGATTGAATTCTAGCCGCAGAGATCCTTTGTTCTCTAAATATTATATTTTTATTGTGTGCAGAAAAATTCACATTTCCTTTTTGCAAAGGGGAATTAGGCCCATTTCTTGTGCAGCATCAGGCAAAAATGTGGTTTAACCTGGATCTGGCCACACCTCACTGTTTTACAAGGAACATTTTCAGTGCCCCCTGCATTTTTTTATTGGCATGGGAATTGTTTCCCTGGCACCACACGTTCCCCCCATTCCTGCATTTCATTCTGCAGCAGAGGATTTTCTTCCATCCTTGCTTGCCCAAAAACACCAGTATCAGCACATTGATACATTATGGGTGTGCTATGTGTGTATATATACAGTAACTTGTACACCATTCATGTCCTATTGCCAAAATTGACCATATTCAAAAAAAGCACCCATATCCAGACAGTCATGAAATATGGGTTGGACATGAGTGCTTCCATGCCGCTTTTTTAATTTGGCATTTGCTCACTATGGAGGTTGAGATCTTGAAGGTCACATCAGAAAAACTGAGAGAACATGACTGAGATTCTGAAGAATTGCTCAAACTGCACAGAAAAGCATATTACAGCTGTGTTATATACAGTACTAATATATATAATGTACTAAATACAGTATATCAATACAGGTGAACCTCTCTAAGTCAAATTTCTAGGGACCAGAAAAAAATTCAACTTAGGGAGGTTTTGACTTAGGGAGGTTTACATTTTTTGAGATTTGGGGTAAAGGAAACAAATATGTTTGCTCCAAGGAAAATGGGAAATTTTAGATGAGGATATTCTGGGCCTAAACTTGCTTCTCAATGAGTTTAAAGCTTGCTGAACTTGTAGGCAGGGGTTCGGTTCATTTGTTCAATAATTAGTGTCCTTCACTTTATTTTGAAATGCATGAAATAATTCATTTTGTTGATTTTATCTTTCATATTTCAAGGAAATCATAACCAAAAGTCATTAGCAAATTTGACTTACAGAGGTTTGAGAGAAAAACATTTTGAGTTAGGGGGGTTTTTAATACATTGTTTCTATGGGAATCCAGACAGGAGTTGAAAAGAATTCAAGTTAGGGAGGTATTTGACTTAGGGAGGTTTGACTTAGCAAGGTTCACCTGTATAATGAATGCTCCACACAACAAACTCAGAGTCTAAAATAAGAGCCAGAATGAACAGTCACAACTTATACAAACTAAACCTTGCATTGGTATTGTTTCACTGTATATCTACATATTGGTTGCCCTTTTTCTCCTTCTTAAATAATTTCTTCTTTTATAGGGGAAACTGTGACTGACTAGACGAACGTCCTGCACGACACTTTACTTTGCTGGAATGGTGAAAATTATCGAATTGATATTGGTTACTAGCTGTACTTACTGATATGTTTATTATTTGGGGAGAGCAGTATATACTGCAGCATCTGGACTGACAACTGCAGGTGCACTTCTTCCAGCTCCAATACCTTGTGGTTAGGGTACAGTTTGATCGAAATGAAAATGGCGCCGACGATGAACGCTTCTTCTAGTATCTCGGGATTCCTCCAGTCGTGGGAGTTTCGTGGTAAGAGAAGGTTGATTCCTCGAAGGAGGGTGGTGCTCTGTGCACTTGATGTGCATGGTGATGATTTTGAGATTGAGGGCATCTTCTGACAGATTGAGGGCGATGAATTCATTCGTTAGAACAACTCAACGGTGAATGATGTTGTCGTTACTGTTCTCTGCTCCCCCATCCGACGACTGACGGTTCGAGTATTCTGTATCGAGTACTTCACATTTTACGAGTCTCTCGAGATATTTTTCGTCGATTGATGTCTCCGGCTTTCCGTTAGTGGCTATTCGGTGCGTTGTATTATCCTCGGGGCTCTTCGTTGCGGAATGTGGGGTTCGGCGAGTATTTTTAGCGTTCCCAGCCTGTTTATCGTGAGATCCTTGTGTGGAGTTCTTCGGGGGCCAAGAACGAAGCAATTCTGCTCAAATCTTGGTTTCTTGGTGTGGTATTCTTATTTGCCATTTTTCTTGTGAAATAGAATGGCGGCGAATGACAAATGCGGCGCGGAAGTCGTTAAGGGGCAGGTCTTCGAGGTAGGCCCGAGATATTCTCATTTGGCTTACATCGGTGAAGGAGCGTACGGGATGGTCGTGTGAGTCATTTCTTTGTGTTCTGGCTTACGGTGAAACTCATTTTTATCTTGATGCAGTTCGGCGACAGATCACGTCACGAAGAATAAGGTCGCCATCAAGAAAATTTCCCCGTTCGAGCACCAAACTTACTGCCAGCGTACATTGCGAGAGATAAAAATTCTGACGCATTTCCGGCATGAAAACGTGAGTGATATCTTTGTAATGTAATCATGGATGAGTGTTTCATGATTTGTTTTGTTCAGATTATTGACATCCAAGATATCCTGCGGTCGCCAACACTGGATGAGATGAAAGATGTGTACATAGTACAGTGTCTGATGGAGACCGATTTGTACAAGCTGCTGAAGAACCAGAAGCTGAGCAACGATCACATCTGCTACTTTCTGTACCAGATTCTCCGCGGGTTGAAGTACATCCATTCGGCTAACGTCCTGCATCGGGATCTGAAACCGTCGAACCTCCTCCTGAACACATCCTGTGATTTGAAGGTAATAAGTCGTATTCTTCCCATCTTTGCGAGATCATGATGTCCTCCCGTTGCCAGATTTGTGATTTTGGTTTGGCTCGCGTGGCTGATCCGGAACACGACCACACAGGTTTTTTGACCGAATACGTCGCGACGCGTTGGTACCGCGCTCCGGAGATCATGCTTAATTCGAAGGTGAGATCGTTTTCTGGTTTGTAGACTATGGGCTGGGAAGGTGTGCACGAGCTTGTGACTACTGGTATTCTTCGACTTGATATTCAAAATCTGGCACTTCCGCGATTAACTTTTTTTTTGAGTTGCAGGGGTACACGAAGTCGATCGACGTGTGGTCTGTGGGCTGCATTCTAGCAGAGATGTTGAGCAACCGGCCGTTGTTTCCAGGAAAGCACTACTTAGACCAGCTGAACCACATCCTTGGAGTCCTTGGGTCACCTTCGAGGGAAGACCTAGACTGCATCATCAATGACAAGGTTCATCTCCATGAAAAAATCGCACTGAGCCAAGTTTATTCTCCCGATTTATTCAATCCTTCGTTTTAGCTTTGAGAAATAGTTAGTTTAGAACCTTCGGCAAACTTCTGTGTGAGGCTCTTAGATATAAACTTTCCGAAGTGTTCGTATTTAACTTATGCAGTTTCGTTCCAGTGATGTCATCTAGTCTATTTGTGATGTAACGTACCCATGAAACGTTTTGTAATTCTACGGGTTCGCGTAGTTTATTCCTCTCTCTTGGAAGGATTTACTTACATTTTTTCCGATATGTCGCAGTTTGATCAGTAACTTGAACTTAGCGGTGTGACACGAAACGGATACTTTTGACAGAATCTCCAAGCACTTGGAGAGAGACTGGAAAAAGGAAGTTGTGAACTGCAGTTTCCTTAGACCGAGGGTTTCTGCAATTTCTGAAATGAAATTTCCTGTAGCAGAAGGGGTTGCCTGATGACCATTGCGTGAACCTTTAGGTAGTGCAGACACTGGTATCCAATGTGACGACCTCGCGAAACTGTTTTGTTCTTCGATTCACGTTATGAAAAGTTATGTACTGATCGCGACAGTTTTATGTAAAATGCGAACAGTTGTAGGTTTATCCTAAGTAGAGAGATCTAAATCTGGCGAAGAGCATTCATCGTCAAGTGTCTTTTGATGGAAAGCCGCTGTTCGTTGTGTGTGTCTACCTTGATCAAGCAGCGTACCCGTGGAAAATGCGTGGCATGTTCACCTTAATTTCCTTCCACGATATGGGGAGAGGTGATGTGATTCAGATACATTGTTGTATTTCTGTCTAAGCATTCAGCTGTTGCTCCTGTAGAAGTCTGCCTGACTCCGACACGAAGCTAAAAATTGTGCTTTGTGGATTTCAGGCGAGGAGTTACTTGGAAAGTTTGCCAATGAAGCCGAAAATTCCTTGGAGCCGGCTTTTCCCAGCTGCTGATGCAAAAGCCTTGGATTTGCTGGACAAAATGTTGACATTCAACCCAAACAAGCGGATTAGTGTTGAAGATGCGCTCGCGCATCCATACCTGGAGCAGTATTACGACCCTGCTGATGAGGTGAGTTATTGTTTTGTCATTCGATATCTTGACATCTCGAGAGCATTTCTTGAAGATCAATAAGAAGTGGAACAACCCTCATATGTTCTATGTTGGGATCCAAGGAGTCTTAGTATGACTTGAAAATTTCAGAATTACATTACAGTATATTGATCCGGATTTCTTGGCTTGAGCACTGATTTTTCTAACTTTTGCTCCTTCATGATTGAATTACAGCTTCTAACTTGTTACGCCTTAAATGATGATCGAGCTGGTGAGGAGAAGTGACTTGTGGTGATATTAATCAGGGTTCTTTCTGGTGGAGCGATTATTCCAGTGTTCGAAAATTTTTATAGGCATTACTAGTGAATATGTTATGCGGTAAAATCTCGTCGGAACAAACTTCGGAAGGTTTCAGGAAAAGTTAATCGTACCGAATGATTTGTTAGAAAGAGATTTTTCAAGTTGATGAAGGGAAACAATCTCTTGTCAGACCTGCCTATAATCAAGTAAATCTTGCTTTTCTGGAATACAGTATTTTGATGTTCTATTATTTTTCGAAAGACTGAGCGGTCTTTGGAAATGAATCAGCTTCAATCATGCGTTCCATCTTCCATTGTACCAATGTCTTCTCTCTGGGAGGATGTTGTGTGGAATCACTTTGAAGCCTGTTTGTCTTTGATTACAATTTCCATCCATACTACAAGAACCAGTCAGTTAGATTTGGGATTGGAAATTTCAGACTGTGCCTGCCTTAGTCAGGAAATGTTTACCTGGTGAATCTATGGAGCATGACTCAAAAAAGCTCGTTATGCTGGAATTTTTAAAAATGAGATCGTTGAAGCTTGTTATACTGAAGAATTTGTTGTACAGATGACAGTCCGGTATTTGTTTAACGAAATTTTACTGTAGTATTCAGTACATATTTTGTGGCATTTGTCATGACTAGTGCAGGTACTCTCTCTCCACAATGATTTTCTTTGTACACCGAAAGTTTTTGTTGATTCCATCTGGATGCTTACCGGTATTATGGAGGTTATCTGCAACAAAGTTTTCTGGTCTCCTAAATTTCGCTGAAGGAAGTACACCGTTGATTCATTTAGCACTTGTAGTTTTACCGCGCCCCATCACCGCTTCCAATTGAGTATCGCGAGCGACCTTTCTCACCTTTTCAACAAAAAAAAAAAGAATGGAAAATGTTGAGCATGAGCATCGAAGAGGGGTTCGAGTGAACCTTTCGTGTATGTTTCGTTGTGCAGCCAGTAGCAGAGCAGCCATTCACCTTTGAAACTGAGTTCGACGATTTACCGAAAGAGCGATTGAAGGAGCTGATCTTCAGGGAGACAATCCAGTTCAACAGCCGCGTGACACAAGATGAGCCGATGTGAAGTCCTTGATGTTCAGTGTAACTATCCACGGGAGAAGAAACGTATCGCTTTTAGCCTATTGTCGTCCTAATCATAATACAGAACCTTTTGGTTCTTATTTTTATGAAGCCTTTTTGATGTTGTGTTGGCAACTGCAGTCTGTGCAATTTTGTCAAGAGATTCATGCTACTTATTCGAGCATTTTGCCAATGTGGAAGGGGGTTGCTTAGCTCGATAATACCTAGTCGAGAAAAAAAAATCAGGGAAGCTGATGGGAAGATTGAGTAAATGGAACCCCTGCTGCTGCTTTTTGGACATTTTTAGCTTTTGCTTTACCAGTTGTGCTGTGACCCCATTTGCACAACTTAGAAACAAATTTGAACAAGGATCAAGTAAGGTTTTGTGTACATATGAGGAATGATTGGGTTATGTAAATATGAGATGTATTGTATGTACAGATGCTAGGTATTCAGGGAGTATTGCACTTTTTACCGATGGGGAATGTACTCGGCAGAAATGTCCTCAAAGTTGTCGGGGTTTGTGGAGCTGGAGTTGCCAACGCAGCATGTATTTGGCTCTTGAAATATAGAACCGGCCTCTTCGTTGTTGTTCCTTGAATAATCTCCCCCTTTTTTTGGTGTTGTGTGTTGGCTTGCAATTATGTGCCGTTGTTCCGGTGTTTGAGCTTTCAGCGTGGGAAGGGGGTTTGCCGGAGTTTTTTCTTTTTTTTTTTAACGTCAACTTGGATAATTTGCCCTTTTTGGGCAACTTTTTCTGAAGGAACAGTAAGGTCAGTTGCTGAGGGTGTTTGAAGCTGAAATTTTCATGCTGCTGTTTTTTTTTTTTCAGTGTTATGTAGAAGTTATCGCTCGTACACGCCGTGCTGTTCCTAAAAAACAAATTTGAAAACGAAGTTTTTGTGCGTCCTGGGAGAAGGAAATAGCCAATACTTTCCAGGCTGTGTTTTGGTTGTCTGAGTTCTTGTGTCAGGCCTTGACGGGAACGTGACCTAATTTGTATCCTCGAGGACATGGGTGTGAAGTTCCGGTTCTCCGTTCGAATTCCTTGCTACTGTCCGAAAGACATGGGGCTAGGTTAGTTAGTTTCGGTTCGATGGTGATGTCGTTCATTTCCAAACGCAGGCATGGGGCTATTAGGGTAGCTTTGTTTCGCTGGTGATGTCGGTTATTTGCATAAACAGTCGGATTTGAACAACAGTTGCGGAATGATTGGAGAGAAGCACCAGATTGTCTATTTTATGGTGAGTCCATTGATCCTGGTGACTTAGTTGAGCACTCCTTGTTCCTCTAGTTGTGGATTGTTGGCAACCTGAAGGCTTCAGATTTCAGGCCGTTGAGGCGCACTAGTTTGTATTATGGAGGGGGTGGGAGGTGGAATAAAGCCTTTTTTGACGAAGGCGGAATGGCATTGAAGGCTAGATCTCGGTTACACCCGCAGGATCTCGGTTTTCGCCGTAGATTTTTGTTTTTCCGAAGGCCCACCAGGTGGCGGTGGTTGTGCCAAGTACAAGGTTTTTTTTTCTTGTGTTTGTACACTTTTTGTACGCGTTGGTCATCACCGCCTCCTCTAGGCCCAGCATTCCAGCTCTTGTATGGTTTCTTGAATGTTGTCAACTGTCAGTTCTTTCTTGTCTTGGACTTGCGGCAATCATGTTTGGGCAAGTGACTTGGCTGTCGAATTCTCTTCTCTCCGGTCTTGTCCGGTGATTTTCTGCCAAGCGAGACTCCGATATTTTTTTTTTCTTCATTCCAGGAGAAGAGTGTTACCCATGTTATTGAAAAGTGCAATGCGAACACGCGATTGAACACTACTCTGAATTTCTCGCGAAGAAAATGATGCTGGTGAGTTTTCTTGATCGAATTTGTGGGTACGGTTGTCATGTTTTGTTGTGCAAGAGCATCGTGGAGTTGGGAAAGGTGTATGTTCTTGAATGCTTAGTCCCTGCCAGATTCCGATTATCCCTGGAAGATGATGCCCTTGTGTCGTGATCATCAACCGTCTAAGTTCGATGAGTTTCCGTTTTTTTTTTTGGCCTTCCTTCTTTTTTTTTTAGTTTGTCCTGGCGGTTATTCGTAACAGAACCAAGTTCCTCGAACAAGTGCCTGTGCGAATAGTATGCGACGTTTGTCACGATTCAGAGCTTACTATATCTCGAAAAGGAAATGCTATGCACGACTATGAACATGTTTCGTCATCCACCGCAGTCGGGGTAATTTTGGTTGGTCATCTGCATTAGAACCTGCGTTCCTGCTCTTGATTGTGTGGCTTCTACTGATTAATTTTTTCCCCACGTAAAACATACCAAGTACCACGCGCCCTCCAGGAAGACCAGGGTTGTTCAGTTCAGTCCGAAATGATGATAGAATTTTATTCCCAAGAAACACGCGTACGCCATTTTCAGTCACCCCAAAACTGAAGTATTTTAAAAATAAGAATACCTAAAATTGAATTAAAAGATTTGTCAAACCTGTATTCAACGAGTTTTCAATTGTTTTTTTTGAACAAGTTTCGGAGCTTTCCCACTTCGGGCGAACCAGACTGCTAGCTCCATCTACAAAAAACAGTGGGTACTCCCTTTCATGTACGCTCAGCCCTTGTGCACTCCAATCCTCCAACAGCCCTGCTGTGCTGCTGGTGAGGTACGCAATCCTCAGCCTTGCCACTGGTCCGATTTTATTCTCTATGCAGGTACAAATTAAACTGTTCATTTGAATTGAAATGTGAATTAACACTGGCACTGTTTCTGCTGAGACTGAATTTGGGTGGGGGGGGCAGTTAGGTTAGGTCACATTATGTCAGTTGAAAATATTTGAAGTAACACAGCCTGACTTGAGTTTCCTGCAAAAACTGATTTTGGGGGGCAGTTAGGTCAGGTTATGTTAGTTGAAAATATTTCAACTATGCATTTTATATGTGCATTACAAATATTTTAATTAACATTAATACATACTTTAAATGACCTAACCTAACTTTACCTAACACCCCCCCCCCCCCCC
>CAJPEX010000201.1:0-74587 GCA_905338405.1 Notodromas monacha | reverse complement strand
TTACCCACCCCCCCCCCCCCCCCCCCCCAATTCAGTATCAGCAGAATTCCAATAAAACAGTGCAAGTGTTTTAATTCACGTTGAAATTCATGGAGTCAGTAATGAATTTGGATCAAGAATAAAACCAACTGATGGTAAGGCTGATGATAGCATACCACAAGATCAACAGAACAGGGTTGTTGAATGATTGGAGTGTGTCTGCCAAGAGTGCACCTATCCAAGCGTGCCTGAAAATAATTGGCTGCCCCACCCCCTACGCTTGGTGGTCTGCCTCCCAGTCTTTCCTTGGGTGACTCGCTGGGAGGCAGTTGCCTCCCTGGTTTTTCCTTGCATTAAAATATACATATGCACTAAAGTATTTTAAGCATTAAAATATTCAAAGCATTAAACTATTGAAAGCATTAAAATATACCTAGGTTTAAAACTGACCTAACAACCTAACCTAATTTAAATACAGTATTTTAATGCATATGTATATTTTAAATATGTATATTTTAATGCAAGGAAAAACCAGCAAGGCACCTGCCTCCCAGTGAGTCATCCAAGGAAAGACTGGGAGGCAGGCTGCCTAGCCAGGGGGCAGCCCTGCCAGCAGTAACTCCGCGCTGCCCTGCTGGCGTGCCCCTTCCCAGACCTGGGTCTTTCCTTGGGTGATGTTCCCTTGTTCAAATGCTGAAAAGCATTAGGGATGTCAGGTCCACTTTCATTATTTTTTCATTAATACATTTTCATTATTGGAGGGTGTCAGGTTAGGTTAGGTTACAAGCATTGCAAAACTTTGTCATGGAAAACACCCTCCAATAATGAATGAAAATGTGCAGGATTCACATCTTTCAAATTATAAGATCCCCCTGGCATCTTCCCAGAGAGGCTCAGAACCTGCATTCCCTTGTTCAGCATATGAACAAGGGAACGTCACCCAAGGCAAGACCAAGGTCCGGGAGTGGGTACGCTAGCGGGGCGGCGCGAAGTTATTGCTGGCGTGGCGTCAGAAACTCCCCAGTCGGGAACATGTGCCTGCCGCGCAGGGGGGCTAGTTATTGTCCGGTGCCCCCTCTAAGAGCGTGCCGTTCTCAGCGACATCTATGTGGACATAGTTTTGCCCTTGGCTCCCCCCAAGTGGGGAAGCTCCTCCCATGAGAATCGAATGCATAATGCATCACCAAAACTTTTATTTTAATGCACAGTTTACCCGCCTATGACACGCATCACCTTACATCCTCTATTCTGAGGAAGAAAGTTGCACGTTGTACTCAAGTAAAAATCGTTGATTCTTTGAGTCCCACAGAAGAAGCGAAACAGTTGAGAACATTGTCTCCCTGCATTGCATATAGTGTGGTGATCAACTGCTTTCCGAAAATTGTAGAAGGGATGTGTTCAAAATGATCATTTCCTGAGATATGCCTTGTGAATTTGAAAGTAAGGGCTAGCTTTTTTCTCTGGACCTGATATTTCCTAGCTCATGTCAGACGGCATCCTCGGAAGGCGGTGATCCCTGATGCTCTATTTTGAGGTGAAATGTGTCCGAAACTCGTCCTATTATTGAGGTTCTGGCGTAGCGTCATGGTAGGTAGAAGCTTGTGGGTTGCAATTTTCTGCGTTTTTAGCGTTGGCATTGTATGGTGTGATGAGTGAGGTCGTGAATTTTCATTTTCAGCCGCACAGCGTTGGTGTTTGCATTTTTGGTGCCATCTTTGAGCTTATCCTTGTGTTTATTTTATCCTCCCCGTTCCTTTCACGGCTTTATATTTCACGTTCGCTTACCATTTCTGCAAAGCATGTCGGGTGAGGGCTTCACACTGATGTTGGATAAGGTAGTTCTTTATGGTAAATTTGGAACTATTTGGTGAGTTCGTGAGACCAAAATAATCTGGTTTAGTCCTGATCAGTGGCTTTTTTCAGGGAAGCTTCGAAAGAGACGGATCCTCAACAGGTTCATGCGAAGATTATGGATCTGAGAACCGTGGAAGGCAGGAGGGCTGCCTACAGGTTGCTGGTTTTCAAAGATTGTCTGCGTCATTCCCGAGTAAGCTTTGCTGTCGGTCGTTTATCTATTCTATCGAAGCAATTCTTCCGTGTGGAGCGGACATACGTGAATTACAGTAGTTTTCAAATTTTCGAAAGCTTATCAAATTGGCAGTGTTCCTAAAAAAAATAAGGTCGTAGATCACTGCTCCCCAAACTTTTTTGGGCATGCGGACCGGCTAATTTCCTCAAAAGTTTTTGCAGACCCACTAAATTTCATGCAATTTTTCTGACCAGCGGGAAATTTTCGAGATACCTGCCATAAAGTCATCCAATCAAAAGTTGTATTGCAAGAATTAAGTAAAAAACTAGAGAAGCTGTGATAATGGGATGTCTTCAAAAAAAAATCAGAAAGTGGGCCTTGAGGAAAGGTTTCTCAGAATGAATAATCCTGTAATTTATTTCATAAGGTGAAAATTCGTCTGTGCTATTACGAGAAAAGCCAACTTTCATATTTCATTGGATGATTTCTACTGCCATTTTCTTACCAAAATCGCTTATAGAGATAACAGACCTTCTTACTGCCATTGATAATTGTGTTAAGCCAAAAAAAGTTTCCTACATGCTTTCAACAAACTTCTACGGACCAACACCCATCTGCAGACCACTGTTGTAGATCAATTTAAAGGACGAAAATTGCACGTTGGGATTGGTTCTAATGACATGATAATGCGGAAAACCCATTGAAAAGTATTTGAACTTCCCAAAGAATTGCAATTGTTCGACTTACCCGCTTCATATTTGATGAAACCACTTCTGTTGTTTCTACTCAATTGTCCGCAGTCCCCTTCTTATGTTGAAGCTTTCAGAAAAATAGTATTTTAATGAGTGTCTTCATACTTGCCTGTATTTACTGCGCATTATTTAGTTGTTAGCAATTTCTCAAAAACTTGGAATTTCACAGCTGATTTGGAAACAATGTATTTGGTCTTGATTTTCTTTCACCGAGTATTGTGGCTGATGAATGTGGTACAGGATTTTAGAAGGAAGGAAATGGAGTATTACTCCAATACTCCAAGGAATTAGAAAGTACAGTCAACACTTTGTCAACAAACTTAATTGGTTCCAGACGTAAGTTTGTAAACCAAATTTGATTTTCCCATAGCCTGCAATGGGGAAGAATTTCATTCATTCTGTGAACAACAAAAAATTGAATTTTTAAAATTCAGAACCTTAAAATGTGATCTGAATGAGTTTTTGCTGCATCTTCTAAGTGCCCAGAATGTTCTTGCAGTGTTTGGGTGAAGTAGCAGTGATGAAAACTATGCTTGAAAAGCTTCACGTTGAGAGGAACACACACCAGAGGTTACATGTCACCTGAAAATGACTTGTTCTGTTTTTCTGTGCTGCAATTGACCTTTATAGCATATGAACAAGTGTAAAAAATTCTTTAAATTGCCTTTGTCTGCACGCCACAACTTCTTGCTGAAGCCAAATGAGCACCTCTCTCATTGGTTGAGCTGAAACCATGGTGCACCCCCAGTTCTTCAACTAAATGGTGAACCCTAAATGTCGTGTAAGCCATACGTCTTTCTGATAATTTTGGTTTGCTTGACAGGTTCATTGGAACTCAATTGTGTCCAATGAGAGGTGCTCCTTTCCTATGGGAAACATTTGGGACCTTTCTTTAAATGTTGCATGATTTGAAAATGATTCCTATGCTTTTCTATCTGATAGCCCATATGCTTTTCTTATTCATTTGTCTTATTCATTGAACAATCGGAAATGCCATTTCTTTCACTCAACAATGAACTTCTTACTTCCTCAAATGTTGACAAAACGTTGCACAGAAGTCAGCAGTTCTAATGGGCTTCTTGATAAAGAACTGCACAGCATTGAAAAAATGAAGTTAAATTCCATTGACAACTGCCTGATTTATTCTCCATCATAACAAGAGCTTGCACTTGATAGTTATTTTGTGAGTAAAGCTAAGATTTAAAGTTTGGCCATGGAGATGCATGAACGAGTCAACAATGCTAATCATTTTGTAGAAAAAATCAAGACAGATCAATTGGCTTGGGGAGTTTACAGATGCATAACTTTCTCAGAGAATTGACACTTGCAAATAATCGAAAAATCTGCTCGTGGTAGTCAATCTGAAAGAAATGACTCTTCATGCTGCTAACAGTTCACAGATATTGTTCGGAAGACAGAAAATCTTCTACGAGAAAATAAAATATTAAATATTTAAAAAATTAAAGTCTGTATGTTTGACATTTGTACAGTTCTTCTTTGAAGACCTGCACAAAAATGATGTGCTCAAGTCATAAGCTTTTGCACAAATCTGTAACGCAATTTTCACAAATATTTTTGCAAATCTTGTGGAAAGTTAATGAACACCAAGAATGAATGTTGCATAAATAAGCACAGGTCTGAACACATGGTTGCAAAAAACAGGAAAGGAAATAATTCTGCCACAGAAGAGCATATCAATACTGGAAATTAATAAGAGATTGGCTGGAATGAAGAAAAATGAAAGCAAAAGATTACGCATATTAAAATTACGAAAGGCAGGAATTCGCGTGCAAGTGCAAATATGAAGTATTTGCACTTAGATAGCATAGAATATAGAATATAGAATTGCATAGATAGAATTTCAGCCTCAGAATCAAATTTTAAATAACTGAATTCTGGTCTGTTGGCCGAGGGATTTTTAGTTGCAGGCAAAAAGTTTGTTAAACAAAATGTTTTATAGCCAAGGGTTGACTGTGCAATAATTACGAAGGGGGTTACATTGAAATGCCGAAGTGGGATATCGAACATGAACTCTTCCCTAAGCCCCAAGAGGTCCAAGTGGATTTCAAGATTCGTTTTGCTCGGTTAGGTTATTATAACCACCTACCGGAAAATACGCCGCAAGCAGTGCAGTTTTTGCCCTTCAAATTGATCCAGGACCAGGTTTCATTTGTGAGGAAACTGCAGTTCTATCCTCAGAATGCGGTATGCTCTCTAAAAATTCTTCTCCGAGCCCCGAATGTCCGCTCCGTGAAATTTGTTCGTACAGCATTTCTTCTTGCCTTCGTTTCCCGTGGAGTTCATTTTCCCTCCGGGGTCCTTCAGACGAATCTTCGGCAAGTTCTGAGGAATCTTTCTCGTGTGAATTTCATTGAAGGTAACAAATGTCCTGGAGGCTTACGATGCCAAAAACGAGATCATATTGGTTAGCGCGAGTGAGGGGTGGACTATCCCCGAGATTTTGGATGCGCACAAGGACGAGGCTTTGCCGACTGCGAGGATAGTCTTCGAATTGCTGCAGGCAGTGAAATACCTTCATGATGCTGCCGTGGTGCACAACGAAATATGCCTGAAAAGCGTTACTTTGAGTCCCACTGGGCGAGTGAAAGTGAGTGAAGATCACCCGAAGGAGTTCACCTGAGCGTTGTGACTTGAGTTTTAATCGGAGATGTAGGCTTTTCTAGTTCATCTGAATTGTATTTCAGCGATAAGTTTCGCATCTGCAAAACGACAACTGTTGTACATGAATATTCATTCCACTGATGTCCAGAGTCTTCTTTTTTTAGGTTGTCTGTATTTGGGTCCTTCAAATGTCCTATTTTATGAGCTTACTTTATTTTTTTGACGCATTCATGCGAAAAGTTGAGTTCTGGGAATTGTCAACGTTTTGAATGCGAGCCGCTGTTGATTCAAGTTTAGAGATGAAGACCAAAGCTCCTTTCTTTCGAGGTCATAGTCTGTTCATGATGTTTTGAAAAGATCCTGGAAATTCACAATTGATCAGATTTATTTAGTTCTTGGCGCAAATTTACTATTCGAAGAAAGACGATGCATTTTATCTGCTCATCCATATTCGTGTTCTGGTGGACCCAACTGCCGTTCGTGGAGCGGAAGTGGAAAGTCCCACGAGAACTCTGGAAAACTAGAAATCCGTGTTTGTATTTATTTTACAGCTGAGGAATTTCGAAGCCGCGGTGACGTTGAAGACACCTATTCCAACCTTGGCGTACACCAGGCCGGACGATTACAGTTTTATCGCCCCGGAGATCATGTTCGGCCAGAGGGTAGGTTTGTTTTCTAAGTAGCGAGTAGCTCCAATTTTCCTTCTTTCTCCAGTACGTGAAAGAATCCTGGCCCGTCGTTGAGTCGATGAGCTATCGAGGCCGCTTTAATAATGTGTGAGCCAGGATTATTCTTCGATTCACAATTGACACACGTCGAAGGGATCCTGTCAGCCGCACTTCAATCAGAGAAGCATGTTGGCACAGCTGCTGCTGTTGAAAATGTCATGCGACGACTTGCCGCGTGTTTTGCAGCAAGTTGTCACTTGAATTGACCAAGTTGTCAACATGCCCTTTGTGTCTGTACACATCTTGAGTGGAAATGAGCCATATAAGAAACACACATCTAAATTATTTGAAAGGAGTTACATGCAATGAATTTATCCGCGTAATTCGAACCACTCTTGGACGAATTTCAATTGACAAAGAAGAAAACTCGACTTGGAGAGGTTTTGACTTGAGCAAGTAAATATTTTTGTTGCTCAGAAAAGTAAAAGAATTGTAGAGCTTGTGAATGAGGATATTCTGTGCCGTGATTTGCTTTTTAATGAGTATTCAGACAGGCACTTGGAAAAAAATTGACTTGTTATCTAGGTTAAACATACGTAATGATGTAAACTAAAAAGCCTTCGAACAGGCGTAATAAAATATCAATTACTTTCTCATAAAAAATGATTGGCAATTTCGATGGCACAGAAAAACTAAAATTATTTCACAATTGTACTTGCCTTGTTTTGCTTAGCTGTTATATCAACGATATCTCGTATAAGGCTTCCAATCATTTTTTTTTATTGTTGGCATCTTGAAAGAAAAAAGAAAAAAATTTAAACCCTCGGTTTTCCTCAGAAAAGAAAGACACGGGGGTATTCTGGATCCAAATAATGAAGCGCTTCTGGTTATGGTGGATTCCGCACTTCGAAAAACATGTCTCGAAGCTCTGGGTATCCCTCAAAAACATTCGGTGTGAACCTGATCGCGATTTATATGAAAATCCCATGTCATGCGCAGATCGTGATAAAATTAAATACCCACCAGAAAGCATTCTGCGGTGAGTGCAGATTTGTTTAGCCCTGTAGGAACAACCTGAACATTTTCTTCATGCAAGTGACTTGTTGATTTCAAATGGTGATGACAACGTCTGCATTGTCGCTGACGGAGGTATTTCTTTCAGTTTTCTTCGGCGAGGTCGGACATGTGGTCGGTGGGCTGTTTCATCGCCTATATGCTCAAGAAGAAACTCGCGTTTTCAAACAAGTCCATGAGGGAAACCCTGAAAGATATCGTGTGGAACATCGGGCTGCCGACCAGGGAGGAATTTCGGGATCTGCATCTCCCGGTAAATACAGCTGTTCAGTTTGCATTGTGCTTTTGGCATCCGAGTGCTGATTCGGGAATCTGACACAGAAAAGCATCATCGAATTTCGTCCCGGCAAGTACCTGAAACGAAACCTGCCCAAGGAAATGTTCCGCGGAGTGGAAATTGTCATGGTCGAAACGCTGCGTTATGATCGCACGTCGAGGATGACGGCGAGGACGGCCGTTCACCAATTCAGCGTCCGATACAAGATGGAGGTGCGTACAGTACAGTATTTTAATTTCTGTACATTTTCTTCTTCGGAAAATTGCAATTCCCGTGCTGCAATTCTGTTCTCCGAAAAAGAAAAAAAATTCGTCAGTATTATGTCCTCTCATCCCCCTTGAGTGGTTTTTCCGATGCTCATCTTCTGAAAGAATGGCCAAATCACCAACCTAACCCGACACCCAATTATTCCGGATTTCGAAGGTTGTCTAGGTTGCACTTCGTTATTAAAATGTAAGTGATGTTCCGGGATATTTAGAGAATTGAACCGAACTTCGGGGGTGTTCTGATGCGTCCTCGTTTAGGAATACGTTTGCCGACTCTCATGAAAAGATAATGAAGAATTTCGACAACGAAAACCTTCCGACCCTTTATACAAATGACCCAACGTAGATGGGAGCACTAGGGTTTTCCCAGTTGAAAGCGGCCTCTGATCTTTCTAGAGTAGGTGTAACTGGTAATCAAAAAATAATAATCTTGACATAGCTCATGATGTTCTAAGGTTCTGGATTTTTATTTTGGATTGAAAAAAGTTAAAGTTTACTGCATGATGACTTTTGAAAACTTCCTAATTGCTGCCAGAATTCCACACCCGCGTGACAAGGTGTTCAAAAATTTGTCAGGCCAGCAAAAAAATTTAAATATTTTTAAAACATTTTTGAAAATTTAGATAATGGTTAAAAGTCTTGAAACAACGAAGTAATCTCGATATTTTAGCATCCTGTGACATGAGTGGAGAGATCTGGTTGTAGCTTGAAAGTTTTCTCTCATCATCAAGCAGTAAATTGTCAATGTTCGTTTTCAATACGGAGAAAAATCCAAGAAGTTGGCACACGTCACGTTTTTTTTTTTTTTTTGCTTTACGATCACACCTACTTTAAAAAAAATTTCAGAAGCCGCGTCCAACTGGTACAGTCCTCGTATATCCTTGCTGTGCTCTTAACGTGGAAGAACTCACGAAATCTTGCGTAATTTTGACTGATAGGCAGTGAGTTAATGTATTTTCCATGCTTTTTTGTCGTCAAGACAGTCCGATCAAGCGATTGTGCGTAATATGATGAAGTCGAATGATTTGTGATGTTGCAATCGGGTCCCGGAGCAGAGGATTTTTGCCGGAGCAGAGCTTACATTTGCGAATGCCCCAGGTCCAAGATTTCAAACGCGAGCGAATGTCCCTGTCCGGGGGAATCTTTTTTCCTGATGCAGTATTTTGCGAATCCTGTTGGCCATTCATTCCTCGTGGACATCAGATCAGAAAAATCAACGAAGTAGCATATGTGAAAATCTTGATGCGTAAAATAGTACTGTACCGTGCCCTAATTTTTTTTTTTAGAAATAGAAAATATTTTTCGTAACCCTGATGTTAAAACATTGACGTGAAGGCCCTGGAGAACAGCCCAGAGCGGGTAATCTTACTGCAGCGAGGGAAAAACAATTTTCAACGAAATTAAAATGGTATCTTTTGCTGAATCCAGTGATGATTTATTCATGAAGCCGCGGGAATTGTTCATTCAACTTGGCATGTTCTTCCAGAGGAGCGCAGAGTTCTTCATGTGTGGCTGTTGTGCTGACACTATGATGAGTGACGATCAAATGGAAGAAGCCTTGCAGGATCAACGTGAGGGGCTCCGAAGGATCCACCAAAGAAAGTTCTACACTGACGAAGAGCAAAATTCGTCGTCTTCTGCTTGAAAATAATGTGCATCAGCCATTTCGTGTGACGGGGAGTAGAGTAGTTTCGCCAGTCAATTGGAAAATATTGATCTCAGAAATTGAGGCTGTTCTTCGCGATTTCGTCGAAATCTCTGCGATTAATCTCACCTGACGTGTCTGATCGCATTTCTGACGGGTCGAGAAGTGTCTTTTCCTATTGGTGATGCGGATTAAACTGGAAATATGTTGCCCCATTTGATTTGTGCAACTTACTTCCTACTAATCAACGTTGGCCTCTCTTGCAGAAAATTTTCTTTTACCCCCTTCTTTACTCTTTCCTTAACTATGGCTTTTGCGGGTGTGTGGCGGAGGACTGCGAAGATGTTACCGTGGAGGTCGATGAGTACAGCATCCAATGCGAAGAACTTGAAGTAAGTTTTGTGTTCGGGGCGAGGTTTTTCCGAAAAGGGTTTTTGAGGTGACGTGTTTCTCCAGGGATAAGGCAGTGAGTCTCTCGTATGTGTCGTATGAGAATCCCGGGAATGATGTTGGGGCGCCGATTATTATAATGCATGGATTGCTGGGATCGAAGGCCAATTGGAACTCGCTGGCCAAGCAAATACATCACAAAACTCATCGAAAGGTTTGTGATGATATACCAGGTTACCTTATGCTTTGCAATGTTGGAGCGATGCAAATCGAAATGTTGCCAAGTCGGGTCTTGTTTTCCCATGGATTTGCATTACATAATTTTGAATCCATTTTTGCTGGAGAAACATTCATCAGAACTCTGTGAAGAGAGAATCGTCTGCCCATTGCAAATGATTCAATCTATATCTTTCAACTCAATAATCAATGAGAAGATTTGAAGCATTTTCGCGGGTGTGAACAATTCACACAACGTTGCGACTCTGAGCATTGAAATGTTGGCATTCTGTGTGAAAAGAACATTCGAGTCAAAAAGAGAGAAGAAAACCCCTCACCACAGGAGGTAATTTTTGAAAATGTGAAAAATGGCGGCGTAATGCCAGAAGAAGTTTTCTTGTTTAAGCTTTTCAATTCTCTAGGGGTTGGAAATATCTTGTTTCTTGTCATCCACCTCTTCCTGAAACAGCTATTTTTTCATTTAATATGTCTGCACCTTGAGTCAGTGTCCGCATTTCAGGCTTTTTTTTATTAGAAAAAAATTTCAAATTGTCAGCGTGTGGGGTCTCACTGTATCTTCGCCATTCTGTCTGGATCTCAGGGGTTCTTGTTATTGCGTTGCTGAAAATGCAGTACTAAAGCTCCAGGTTTTTCTCCTTTTTGCCTCTTTTGGGAAGAGACACCAAGGTGATGTTGGAAGGGTTGTATGGTGTCAAAACATTTTTCATGAGTACTGCAAATTGATGTTATTTTTTGTGTACAGTATGTGGAATGTCCCTTACTGTTGAAGTCAGAGTCAAATGGTTGAAAGGCATTCCCCCGGCAGTCATCAATCAGCACAAGGTCCCCACATCTCAAGAGGGTGCCATGTGCTCCATGAATGCTCAATATTCAATGAGTGGAGATACAGGTTGCACCAACCCTTCCAAGAGGATATGGAGCACTTGCTCTGTGATGGCCAACATCCTTACTATTTGGCATCCCAAGGGATAGGAAATCTCTTGATTTCCTGGTGCTAAAACCTGGAAAGGAAATAGCCCAGCCATTGTTTTCAAAGGCCAGAGGATGGTGGTTCAAGTTGTTTCCGCTTTGACCAACGCCGCAGAAAAAAATGTCATAGTAATCCATTGGAAGTGCTTCTGGAGTGCGGACTGCAGGCCTAACTTCACCTCTTTTACCATGCACTCCCAGCTTCTCCCCAGTGGGGGGAGCCAAGGGAGTTAAAGTCAAAATCAAAACACCAACGCTAATTAGATTTTACTTTCATTTTCTTATCATCAATCATCTTTTGCACTAGGCTTTCACCTCCTCTGAAGGCTGTTCCCCCATCGCAGAACACCCATGCCCTGGGGACTGACAACATTCTCCAAGGCTGATATTAAATGCTCTGCATCCCCCTTCTTTGGTGCCTCCCAGATGCACTGCTATGTTTGTTGAACATGTGATCAGCAGGCCCCAACACTTACCTCCAACAATTCCTTATGGTCCAAAGTGGTCAACCTTGATGCTTGAAAATGGGTTTCCCTCCATTTGCAGGCAATTGGCATGTAGTGCTGCTACCACTGCGCATATTGGGCATGGTCTCCTGTGGTTGCACACCTGGCATTTCCTGATGACTGCCTTGAAAATGATCTTTGCTCCTGTTATTCTGAACCATTGATTCAGCATTGCCTGGACGTATTTAGGTCCTGTACACTCAAGGGAGACATGCTTGTCCCAGATTAGCTTCTTTGCCTGCTGGTTTGTGTCTCCTTTCAAGGCAATTGGGAACTTATTCTCTGCATCTGCCATGAGGGGTGCATTCTCAAACCTGGACTCAATGTGTAACAGCCCTTTGTCGTCCATAAAGTGGAGCTGTTTCCTCAAGGACCCCACATTTGATGGCACTGCCTTCCCTGGATAATGGGAGCTAACCAGTATTTCTGGTACAGAGTACCTTTCCTTATGCATTTTGAAGAGGCCTTCTCCAGATTCTCCATTGATATCCTGGTAACCCCAGCAACATATTCCAACCAAGACGCATCTGCAGGAGCCTCTTGCTCAGCCTCCATACCTAACAAGCTGACCTCTTGTGTGTGTCTCAGTTCAATCTAACTCTCTACATATTTTTCTCCTGGCTGCAAAGGCCAATGGTCCTCTGAAAACCTTAAGGCTGGACCATCCCTGCAGGAGTCCCATTTCCTGCAAAATTTTGTTTGCCTTCAACCCCTGGTATATCCTATCTGCTGGGTTGATTTTTGGTGCTCACATACCTCAGCTCTGTGCAGATGTCATCAAAGCTGGCACTCTCCAAAATCTATTGTGCTTCCCTGATCCTGTGGGGTACAAAAAGCTTAAATCTGGATGGTGCACCCTTTAGCCAAGCCAATATAGCACTGCTGTCTGTCCAGATCACCACTCTCCTGACACAAACACCCATCAATGCCTTCAAGATGTACTGCACCAGGTGGATTTCTGTCAGGTCAGCAACCAACTCCAACCTTTGTATGCTCACAATGCACTTTGGTGCAATCTTGCCACTGGCAGCAAAATGTTTTGGGTAATTTGTCTCATCAGCAATGTCAATGACTGTCCCATATGCTTTCTTTGATGCATCACAGAAAGCATGTGGCATGATTTGGCTGGAATTTCTCAACCCAACCCATGTGGGCATCTCACATGTGTCAACCAACAGGTCCAGCTCTCTTGCCCAGGCTTGGCAATCCTCCTGCAGCTTTTTTGGCAACTCATCCTTTCAGTTCAGCAAGATCTTCCAGACCTCACTCATGAGCAATGCACCTCTCACCTTCAATTGTGCAAAGCTCTCTGTGGGGTCAGAGAGGCTTGCCACAATAGAAAATAACTGTGCAGCATTTGGAATGAGTTGTTCCCTCTTCCTCATTGACTTGTACAACCCATATGGGAGTAACTTCCATTTCATCCCCCAAGGCTTTGGTGGTGTCCTATTTGTCCTAGATTGTCTTTTCACTGTTGTCCTTCCTTTGGGATTGCACTTTTGATGTTGCTGATCCATTTGCTCGATCCTAACCTGCCCTTCTTCAGGGTCTCTCTAACTCATCAGCTGCACTCCTGGGCTTCCTCCTCTGTGTCAAAGGATGCATCAAAATCATCCATGTAAAAGCTCTCCTTCATCAGACTTATAACTTCTTTGTCCTCTTGTCTGCTCTGCTGCCAGCTTGATGCAGAAATTGGCCACTGCAGGTGAGCAGGCTCCCCCAAGGATGTGAATGCAACTTGTGTATGTCACTATGGGAGCATCCTTTGATTCATACCATATCTGCATATGCATGCATTGATGCTTGCTTTCCCTCACCCAAATCTGTGGGAACATGTCAATAATGTCTGCATTGACTGTAACTCTGTGCATGCAGAAACAAATCAGAATGCAACATATCATTGATCAAATTTGACAGTGTCCACCAGGTCATTGAAGCTTTTCCCATGGTTGGCAGCATTGGTGTTCAACGCCCATATCTGGCCTTATGAGGCTTGTCTGGGCAGAAAACCAGAAAATGCAGCAAGTAATAATGAGTCCCAGCTTGAAACTTCCACACTTATTCTGGGCTCAATTCCCTCAGGTACCCACATTTCAGATCATGTTCAAAGGTTCCCTGATACAGCTGATGCAAACATATGCCACTAATTGTGTGCACAAACATCCTTTGGGCAAATCCCAACTCCTTTGCCAAGCTTGCTTCCATTGCAGGCAGGAACTTCTGCTGTCCAGCAAAACACCAACTTCACAGCTTCCTTCAACATATGTATACACCATGCACAAAGGGTGCTGTGCATCTCCAGCAAGGGCCACCACATCAGTCCTGCTCTCTGCCTGAGATCCCTGGTGCTGAATACCAGCCCCCACCCAGACATCCTACACGTAGTACCACCATACAGAGAAATACGTCCATAACGTTACCCAAAAAACGACCGTTTTCACCGAGTATACCATGGGAGAGTTTGTGTCATTCGTTTCCCTATCCAAACTTTAGACGAAAACAAAGTCCTCCATAGTCATATGCTGAAACCTGGTGCATTTGGCCACATTATGGCAGTCCTTGTTGGAGCACAGGCATTTTGCTGGATTCATAAGGTAGCTGACCTGTGCAGGCATGGGCACCAATGCCCTACCTGTTCCAGCCTCTGGGGACTCCACATGCAAGAGAATTGCTTCAACTCTGGGTCTCTGCTGTGGAAGTTGTTGACAAGGGAGTGCACTTTGGAATACTTGCCTGGTTGGGGTTTCAGGTGTGGATCTTCTGCAATTGTCCAATGGCTGCTGCAGAACAGTTGGCAGCCAGTCCTTGAATATTTCAGGCAGGAAGTCAAAGAGGAGGCTCAGCCTTTCCCCTCTTGGGGCCCCTTGCACCCACATCAGTGTGTTTCACCAGGAGCATCTTTTTCACCGTATTTATCAAGATGTACC
The DNA here is from genome assembly GCA_905338405.1 of Notodromas monacha. Lineage (NCBI taxonomy): Eukaryota > Metazoa > Arthropoda > Ostracoda > Podocopida > Cyprididae > Notodromas > Notodromas monacha. Next base: position 60,246 of record CAJPEX010000201.1, on the reverse strand, counting down.
ATCCCAGATCCTCCAACTGCCCCTTATCCCTTATTATTCAAATGATGGATCCCACTCAATTCCTGTATTCCCTCTGACCCTGAGCATTGCACAACCTCAGCGGAGTGGCTTCCATCAACTCTTTCATCGAATTCTGTGTGACCTGAAAAGGCTCCAGGTACTCCTCCTTCAAAATGTCAAGAGCAATCTGTTATGCCTGCTCATTGGGGGCCACATGCTAAATGAAGCTGAAAGGTTCCCCCCTCAGATGTTTCCTCAATATAATGAACTTTTGAAGATTGGAGGGGGTGTGCCTGAGTGACTCTTGGAGCAGAATTAGGAAGACATGAAATGTAAAAATATCACCCTTGAATGGTTCCAAATATGTTCTTGGATCCACCTAGCCACTGCAGCTTCAGCAAGGGCCAGCCGCAGCTGTGGCAGCAGGAGGGGCCTTGACACATGCAGGTGCATGGCCTGCCACAGGATTCTCAGCCAGAAACAAAAGCAAAGCATTCTTCAACACTGTGCTATCTCCTGGATGCTCATTGGCAGCTTGTGGGCTGCTCACTCTTTGCATTTCCAACTCTACTTGGCTCAGTGGTGGTCTTAACCCCTCAGCTTGTGGTTTGGGAAAATTTGTTGCACCTATCTCCTCTACTGCTGGTCACACACACTTTAGACAGCACATTAACTGCTACATCAGTTTACGCGACCTCTGGCAGCTTCACAGCTTGCAGGGCTTCCCATGCTCTCCATAGGACATTGTCCAGCAGCTCCTTACAGGCTCTGTACACCTTCCTCAGCTCCTCATTGTTGTACGCAATGCAGATGTGGAATGCCTTGGCCAGGGTTTCTGCAGCTCTCATTAGCAGTTGGTTGTAGAAGGCCATCAACTCCAAGTCGCTGCCCTGGTTCACATAAGGCAGCAACTGGGCCATGTCCTACCTATAGAACTTGAGGTTGAGGGTCAGCATTGCTCCCAGCCAATCTCAATTCCAGCTGTGGGATGAGGATCTGCTTTTCTTTGACCTTGCTGGTGTGGGTCAGGGTGAAATCTCCATGGGAACATGTTGAGGGTTGTACACAGGAACCTGCACACTACCAACTCACAACCTTTGCAGCAACTGGACAGCCTCAGCTTCCATCAAATTGTATTTCTCTCTCTCAGCTTTGGTGACACTGGGCTGCCCCAAAAGGTTGGCTCACATAACATCTCCTGTCAACACCACACTCCACATACAGCAACACTCTGTTGATGAGGCCTGTCTTTTCCTCAGGATCAATTTCATGGCACTCCTCCAGCTTCCTGCACATTTCAACAAGAGAGGCAGCAATTTTCCTGAAGGGCACCATTTCTTTTGCAAAACTCAGAGCTGGCTCTGTTGAAGTAGCTCTTTTTTGAACACCAGCACTTTCCTAGTCCTTAGTCACACACTTTGTGAAAGTCCTCTTACTGGCCACCAAAAACACTGTGACTGGAAAACTACTGCTTCCTTTGTTCCCCAGTGCTTCTCTCTGCTTCCTTGTAAGCTACTGCTTCTTTATGCTCTCTGACAAAGGTGGGACACTTGGTTATTCCACCACCACAGCAGAGACCAGGAATGCTAAATAACTTCTATGCTCAAAAATGATTGATTAAGGCTCTCCAATTTATTGCAGGTGTTCCTCAGGCAAGAGCTCAATCCCAAATGAGTTTTCCACTTCCACAGCTCCCGAAATACCCTTTTTTTCCACACACAAAAAAAACTTGTTTCGAAACCTTTCATCAATGAAAACCTCGCTCGGCACTCTATGGACAAGAATCTCCAGTTTTGCCTTCTCCCGTTTTTTCTCTTTCCCTGCATCCAGTGGGATGCTGCCTGTCGCATAGCGCCACGCATGGCGAAAAGAAAGAAAGAAAGAGACAGCAGGGTTGCCAAACCTGGCTTCCTGCCATGCTCCAAGAGTGGGCACAAATTCCCGGTAACAAGCTATGATTCAAAATTTAGAACTGAAGCGCTTTTTCCTGGAAGTATGAATCATAGGGAATCAGGGATGAACCCTGTGCAAGGGGGAGACAACTCCAGCAACAACAACAAAACATGGACAGCATGTAACACTGCTTAGACTAGTCTATCATTATCCTGTCTTCAGACCTTAAGGCAGAAAAAAATAGATAAAAGACTCTTAAGATATCAAAGAAATGAGAAACATATCACAAGCAGAAACCAGGCCTTGCCTGATTTTTTTTGAAGAGGAAAGAAAAATAGATTTTAAAAAAAAGATAAATAAAAAAGTGCTTTTGAAAAAATGCAAAATGGACTTGGGTTTCCATTTGTTGCAAAGAAAGTAGTCAAATTAAACAAGAGGTAGAAAGTTTGTGCTAAAAACAGCATGACATTTTCAATTTGTTGTCTGACCTGAGAAATTTGTAACAGCTTATGACATGGGTTGAAAAAAGGCAAGAACTCTCAGAATAACTGGAAAGTTTTCACTTATTGTCATCATGCAGAAAATATAAATTTTTTTAATGAAAATCTGGAAAAAATCCCAGAACCTTACAATTGCATGAGTTACTTCACACTTTTTTTTTTTGCGGTAGTACCTACTCTAGAAATAGCCAAGGTCAATCAGAAGTTGGACAACCCTCCTATGTGCAGGATTGCTGAAGCTCTCTTTCAAATTTCAAGGTACCAGCAAATAAATTCGACTTGAGGAGCTTTTGAATCATGGAAGCAAGCTTTTTTTTTTTGAAACATGAAAGAATTGCTGAAAATTGTAAGAGGTGATATATTCTGGGCCTTGAATTCTTTCTTAATGAGTCCAACAGGGTGCTATTCCTAGGCAAGGATTTATTTGCCCAATTAGTCTTTCACTTATTACTTCAAAACCCAGCATGCTGAACATGAGTTACATTTTCTCCTGTTCTTAACTTTCCTGTCATCCTGTGTCAATAAAGTAATCACCGAAGGGCCTGAGATAATTCGAATCACGCAGGTTTGAGAGGAGAAGCCTTCGATTTTGAGAAGTTTTTAATGCATTGCCTGTAAGGGAGTTTCGAGGGGAAACTTTGAAAAAATCGACTTTGGGAGGTTCGACCAGTTATCGAGGTTTAACTATGCGCACTGTATTTGGCAGATCATTGCGGTGGATGCGAGGAACCACGGCGACAGTCCGCATTCGGCGGACATGAACTATCAGTTGATTGCTGAGGACGTGGTGAAACTCATGGATGACTTATCCATCAACCATGCCACTCTGGTTGGACACTCCATGGGCGGGAGAGCAATGATGTTCCTCGCCCTGACGAAGGTACGTTCAGCTGTATAGTAAAGATGGCGATCCCGTTTTGATGTACAGGAGGGTTTGGCTCCTGCTGCTGCTGAGTGTTGAGACGGAGTTTCAACGATTCGGAGAAAATTAACTCCCATTTTGTATACTCGCATAGCCCCGTATATCACTTGCTTGGTAACACGACTTCGGTGCTGTTCAACATACTCCACGATGCTTTTCTTCATGCGATGCATCCAAAAGTCGAAACAGTGGTGAAAATCGAGTTACTGTGTTCCCTTCGTTGATGAGGCACCCTATGACTATAATTCTGGCCGTTCCCGACGGTGGAGATGAAAGGAACTGATTTGCAGAGCAGGAACAGCCTAATTTCCGCCGTCGAAGAGCAACTTAATCAACCGACGCAATCATCGATTACAGTATTGGCACTGTTTCGAGCATTGGATTCTCTGCATGAAAAAGAAAAAGCATTGACATCAGCACAGAGAACAAGCAGCAGCAGTACGTGTTGCCGAACGATATGGGGCGAATGTGCGAGTAAAGCAAAGATGTTTGGAATGGTTTGAAACTCCGTTGGATGCATTTCAATAATGAGTCTCGAAACGCGCGGAACCAACTGCCGTGCAGTATTTATTCTTTTATAACGATTTGTCGATCGACGACGACATGAGATAAGCTGTGGTTGTGTATAATGTACGATGCAGCCGGACGCTGCGGAAAGCGTGATAGTAATCGACGCGACGCCCGTGCGGTTCCCGAACGCGACCACGACAGACTTCTACCTGGATCGCGTTCAGTACATTCGCTTCACGCCGTTTGTGTCCACGACGCAGGCGAAAATGGAGGCGTATCTCCAGATGATCGACCTGGGCATCAGGGTAATGATGCGCGATTCATTCTCCGTTCTTCCTTTTCTTTTTGTTGCATCGCTGTTGCCAGCCAGAGTACGTAGACGCTTTGTTTCCGCTGGACATCTCGCCTGTTAGTCGTTTGACGGATGCTGGGGGCATCCTCAGGATCCTGCAAGCACTCGGACAGATGGAGATCCCGCAACGTGGCTCTTTGTCGAGCGTGAGGAAGTTGGTGGATCACCAACTGCTGCATGTGGCCGTGAGTTTTTAATACACGATAGTGATGCTGTACAGCTGTGTACAACAATAAGCCTCACATACAGTACTTTAATTAATGCTGTACAGTACAGCACAATTCAGTTTTGTTACAACGAATCTCGGTATATACAACACCTTTCTTTCTTGCTCCCGGCGGTTTGTTCATATATACAGTGAGACCCCAAGATATGTGGACATGATTGGTGCATCAAGAGTGTCCTTGAGTTGAATTGTCCCTAAGTTGAGTCTTGTTTTCCCACAGACTTACATTATATAATTTTTAATTGGTGCTTTATGGAAGAAATATTCTTCAGAATTCCCTGAAAAAAATTGTTTGTCACTTGAATTTGAATTAGTGAATACATTTTCAACTCAATAATAACACTTGGAGCATTGAATGGTGTATCTCTGTACTGTACCTTGAAATGTTGGCATCTACAAAAATAACATTCAAGTGAAAAAAAGAAGGAAGTCCCTCTATGCTGGGATAATTTTTAAAAATTATCTAAATGGATGGTAAATTGGTGAGAGAATTGCCCAAGAACTTTTCTTACATGAATTTTAGGGTTGGAAATATCTGTTTCTTGTAATTTGGTCTGAAATGCATTTGCAATTTTATCACAAAATGTCCCTATGTTGAGTCAGTGTCCTCATGTTGTGACTCTTTTATTAATTTTTTTTGGGAAAATAAGTGTCCCTGTGTCAAATTGTCTGCAGGTCAAGGTGTTTGCAGGTGGGGGTCTCACTGTATCCACAGTACTGTATAGGGACAATAATTTTGTGAAAAATGTACGCATAGCAAACTAATATTTTTCTCTATGATCTCAGCCTGATCAATTTTTGCCTTGATTCGGCCGTGTACATAAAGGGCCATAAATTTTTTTACTGATTGGCAAACTGTGGGAAAACCTGATTAACTTGTGCATAATTTGAAAAATCTTCAAAAATATAAATGCTTATCATTTTGTAGAGAAAAGTTATCATTGCTGGAAGTTTGAACGTTATCTGACCAGAATCAGTGTTATTGTAGAATTTAGACTTGGCTGAGCTTTTGAAGGAAAAATATGTTTGAAAAGATACTGCTATATTTCAGGAAACATACAGTTGTTGATGAATAAATGCTCTTCTCATTTGGGTATTTTTCTCATTGTTTAAGCTTATACTTGATCAAGATAGCATATATTTTTCAAACATTTAAGAAAGGGGAGGTGTGAAACATGGTATAGTGTTTGTGTTTCACGTTTTAAATTTTTGTGATTACAGTATTTCAGCGAAATAAGTTGGAGTTGATGGGAAATACAGCATTACTTCACGTAACTGTTCTGGAAGTACAGTACGTTGAAGATTTTGCAGATCTGTTGCAAACATTTCAAAACACTTACGCGATCTCAGCCAATCCATATTATTCTTGGGACAAATCTCTCCATGATTTCTTGCTATACTGTACTTTCAATAATTTAGAAGTAGCGTGAAACCCAACAAAGCTCCGCCCTCTGGGACTTTTTCAAAAAAAATAATTGCGTAAGTCTTGGGAATTGTTTTACGAAAATATCAACATTGACATTGTCTAAAGAGCCACCGTTATTTAATTCATTCGTATAAATTTGACGGACATCATGAGCGGGACACCCAGCAATTTGATCACTGCTTCTATGCATGAAAAAATTCCCTGGGGAATAAGAGAGAAGCAGAGGCAATACTGTGTACACTAAAATTTACTGAATGTTTCCCGCTACTGAATGTTGATGATGAAAAATTATGGTGAGAATTATTCATAAGACCACAGCGATTATGAATGATATTCTTATTGTATTTAAATTTAAAAGAAGCGAGTGCCCATCAAAAAAGGTTAGCCATAATTTGTACTGTACTAGAGTAAGTGAATAAAATTCTGAAACTTGATGCTATGCATATAAAGGGTGACTATAATTCCTGCTGCTGTACAGTATTCGCAGAAATTTTGTGAATTTTGGAAGCTTATTATAAACACGGTTACACGGAATCCATAACGAAAATATGCTTGAGGACAGTTTTCTAATTCAAAACTAGGAAAGAATCTTGGCAGCATGCACGTGTCAGCATTGACAACCCTGCATCTCCGCCCATTCCCGTCAGAGCAGACTATCCGGGACTTCCGTGTCCTCAATTTTTTCCTGTACAGTGATTGCAGAATGGCGCAATTTAATCTCCTTGCACTGGCAAATAATCGTTGCCGAAAAGGTTTCCTGTATTTTGGACAGTGTCCAGATCTTCAGAGTACAGTATTGTATCCGAATCCCTATTATGCACTCGCTGAAAACACATATCTTTTTGGGCGGAAACGGTGAGGATTCTCGTTCTACTTCTCCCATCAGCTTGCCATGTGCCAAAGCTTCGCTGTTGCATATTTTGTTCCCTCTTGAACGTTTGTAATGTTTGCCTTACTTTTTCAACAATTTCTAATTTTTTAGGGTACTGTATAACCTGTATGTGCTTATGATGACAAGATTTTTGGTGTAATCTTTCTCTTTTCTATAAGTTCCATGTATTGCTGTGATGGTAAACGCAGTCATTTGAGTAACTGCGCGCCACATACCGTATAAAGACGCAAGTATGCTTTTTATATTCACATTCCAACCAAAATAATTGGGATAGTAATTTTTTCTGAGAAAAACTTGAGAAATTGAAAATTAACCGCTTGCATGCCAAAAAAATGTGTGTGTTTTGTTAACCCATTAACTGCCAAATTTCTTACAGACCCATTTTTGCATTATTTCACTTATTTACTTCTAGATAGGCTGGGGACATTTTTTTTGAAATTTTAAATCCAAAATTTTGTCAAATATTTTAATTTTAAACTTGATCCCCAAATGGGGCTCATGGCAGGTACCATCTTCTTTTTTACTAATAAAAAGGTATTCTAATGCATAGGAAAAAATATTTTTTGCACTTTTTTTCAAAATTATATTATTGTAAGCTGAATGTGAGTGCAAACTTATCTTCTGGCTCATTTGAGATGCTAGAATGCCTCTAGGAATGAAATGCATAACGTTTTTTTTCCAAACATTTTTGAAAGTTTATTTTTTGTAAAAGCTAAAAAATCTATGATCATCACCCAGCATATAAACCAAGTAATTACATTTTCCAGCTGTTAGATGAAGCTCAAAAGCTTATGGGCATCTTCAAACAAATTTTTCCGAAAAATTGTCTTTATTACAACTGAAGAAAAAATTGAAAGAAATTGATTTCAAATTTTAAAAAATTTATTTTACATGTTTTTTCATCAATTTTGCATGCTCAACCCATCAGTTGGATTCATTCAAGATAAAAAAACTGTTTTGACACATTTTCAAGAAATTTTGAAATTTTTTTTTTTTACACCCCAACTGCCATGAGCCCCAGTTGGTGATCAGACTTCTGGCGCTTGTTGTGATTGATCAAAATTTCAGAAAATTAAATAAAATATGCCAAAGCCTTCAGAACTAACCAGGCTACCAGGACATGAAAAATTTTGAGCTTAGCCTTACTAGAAAGTACTTTTCTTGATTTTAAAAATCATGTTTTAACTTTTGAACAGAATTTGTGAGTTGGCTTCAGAAACTATGTTGCTGTGGATTGAAAAATGGACAAATAGGCAAGTGAGGTCTTGAATTATAGATAACTTCATTGTGAAGCCTTGGCATATTTTTACATAAATTTTGTTTGGATGGTATTTTTTGGCTGGACAAAAAGCACCTGAGTCCCAAATGGGGCCCACAGCAGGTAATGGGTTTCTACTGTAGTGTAAAAAAATATTGATTACAATTTGACAACTTTAAAACACATGAGAATTGAGAAAGGTGATATTCAAAACATTAAGAATGATTTAAATTATTTTATTGTCTTGACACATTTTTAGAACTCCATATAGAATGATTTTTACAATTGTAGCCATATCCAGAAGTTTTCCACTCCTCTTGAAGTGCAGCAAATAAAATGCCTGAAAAATCTGAAAAAATCCTGGAAGTCTAAAATATCCTCGGAAAAATAATGTGGTTTTTTTTTACATCCTGTTCTGTCTTGAAAATATATGCTAATACAACCAGCAAATGCGAACACCGAATTTTACCCAGACAGCCGCCAGCAGCAGTCGGGCAAAACCAGGGTTGCGCACCCGCTATAGCTGGCAAACGCCGGTCGCTCCAACTGCCAGCCAGGGCAGTCCTTGGCCTCCTCAATCCACAGCCCACCATAAAGTCTTTCATTTTAGGTTTCTGCCCAATGAAGTCTTCCACTTCCTTTAAAGCACATAAATTTCTGTTTTTATTGCTTTCTCCTCTCTTGATGGGTCCAGAAAATAATGGCCAACAGGCCACAGAAAATTAGACTTGAGGAGGTTTGAGGGGAAAAGCCTTCAACTTAGGGAGGTTTTTACTGTATCGTTTCTAAGGGGATTCAGATGGGGACCTGAAATAAATTCAACTTAGGGGGGGATATTCAACTTAAGGAGGTTTGAGTTATGATACATAGACCTGTATAATACTTTTCATCATCATTATGCTGTATTGAACATTTTCTACGAATTTCAACAAAGAATTTTTTCAAAGGAAACCATGAAAAATGGATTCAATTTGGGTTCAATTCAACTTGAGATTTTGATTTTTATGTGTTCAATACTTTCAAGACTTCGCCCCTTCTTATTGTCATATTAAACGTGTGGTGCGCAATCGCAGCTGTACTATGCGTATTGAGGATAGGATTTTATCCAAATTCTAGGACTAGAAAACCATGTGGGTATCTTACTCAAAAGGGCGCACGGTACTCAAATAAAAGCAACATTGTTTCAACTGTGCTGTACATCAGTACTCGAATTGCAGTCTCATTATGTGAGCATTTCGATTCCAGTTCAGTATATTGCGATGTTACTGTATTTTAATTTTTGCCTTTAAAAATCAGACCCAAATTGTTTTTCCACCCTTTGATCGTTTATTCTGAGCAAGCCCGTTCGCAGTTTCCCTGGATAAATCAATCGAACGTTCAAAATTCGTGGAAAGTGCTTGCGCTGATATAATTGGGGGAAATGTATGCTGTATAGTGCGCATGTGATTTTCTTCTTCGTAAATAGAGTGACGAACGTCTCAAATTAAAATTTTTGGTTTTTATCGGTTTCTGTGTATATAGGAGCCGATGGTGAGGCAGTTCTTGTTGTCCAATCTGGTGCAAGACAACACGACCGGTAATTACAAGTGGAGGATGAATGTGAAAGCCCTGGCAAATAATTTCTCGAACAATTTGGCCACGTTCCCGCAATTGGAGGTTTGCTACTCTGGGCCTACTTATTTCATTGGAGGTGGACGGTCGGATTACCTGAGGCAAGTGCCGCATAGTTCATAATCAAGTCTGACAAGGAGTGTAATGCTTCATGAGCATATGCTCTATTTCAGGAAAGAAGATCATGGTGCGATCCTGAAGTATTTCCCTGCTGCTGAGTTTCACTACATAACGGATGCCGGACACTGGTTGCACTCTGAGAAACCCGCGCAATTTCTTGAAATATTCTTGCACTGTTTGCAGAAGTCTTCGTGATTCAGTGTGACTGTGATGTTTATTATTGGCGAGGATGAAATGAAGCGAGATTGAAGTGCTCTACTGAACGGGGAATTTCTAAATGATTGCTGTTGCTCTGTGGCATTCCTTGACATCTTCAGTGAGAGGATTTCCAAACCAAGATGGCCGCGTAGCTGGTCGAAGTTTGTGAGGTACGCGGTGAAAGCGGACTCGTTCGCGACAAGAGCAATGTCGGTGGAAGGTTGAGCTTTTCTAATTTCTTGCGAGGCTTACGAACGTTAGGAACTGTAGTGACGTGAGACACTGAGGTGCAGTCCGGTAACATTTCTGAAAGGTTTGTCGTCGTGTCCGGAATTTTCAAGGTCTTCCGACGAAGTATATTTGCATTCTCGGGTGTCCCTCCCTTAGCGTTCATGATTTGTGACTCAAATCCGTCAGGGCCTTTTCCAAGGCTCCAACCTTGCTGCAGTCGCGTCGTGGTTAATGCTTTTCTATTGATAATGCTTTGTTGAAGATAGCAGGTATGCAAGACTTAGTCCATGAAAGTTAATTTCTGGAACAAGTTATTAATGGCTCCGACGAATGCTTCTGCCGCCTGTAAAAGCATTGTTGATGAGAGTTTTCTCGCCAGTTCTTCCGTTGTATTTTCGTGACACGCAATCCTGGCGGCCGAGGAAGAAGTTCTAGTGTGTAACAACTTGAGAAGTCTCGTTGCGTAAAAAGGCTTCTCCGTTTGCAGTCGAGTTGATGTCATAGAAACGGTGAATGCGTTGAGGTGTGCTGGGAACGGTAGTAGAAGGAATCACTCTTCATGGAGTGAAGATGACAATTGGGAACTCGGGGAGCGAGACCGAACCGGCCCATATGTTGGAGGTCACGGTGAGAAAATTTATTCCGAGATTGGTAATCGGGAATGACTTCGTGTCTATTCATGAAGGAACATCGGAAACTGCCGGAGGACCGGGTTAAAGAGTTGGATCTTTCCGGATTGGAGTCGTTGTTGAAAGAAGCCGCGGACTACAAACGCCCTCAAGACAGAACTACAAAGAGTAAATTATTTCAGGTATGTCTCCTGTATCGCCGTGAAAAATCCCTTTGGTCGACATTGCGAAGTGTTCCCTAAACCTGCTGCAATCTGAGTAGCCTCGTAACCACCGTTCGTCTTTTTAGGACTTATTGAAAGAAGCTGAAGACAGTGACAGTGGAGAAGAACGAATGCTGTACGTGTTAGCTGGTCATAGACAGAAGAAAACCGAAGGCAAGAAAAGACGTCGTAAGGAGAGTGGAACTCCGAGAACAGTGGCTACTTGTGGCACTGGTGGCTCCTTGCAGGATCTCGCTGCTGCTCCACCTACTAGAAAGACCGTGCAAAAAACACCCAAAACTGACGCTGGTGTTGCGACTCGCACTGTCGAAGGTAAATATCGAAGCCGATAACTTTTTGTCTGAACTGAGGCTTCGCGACTGTCGTGCTTCACGAATCTTAGTTGGTTTCAACCCAGAGAATGAGTGCAGTTAGGCGGATAATCGGTTTCTCTTGGCGATTTATAGCTTGGTTTCTGTTTTTGCGTAACCTGTGAGTTCAAGTCGATTTTTTGCCTTCTGTTCGCATTTCATACTTCTGTGAAGAGGATCAGAATTTCAGAAGCAAGTGCTGTAGTTTCAGAAACTGATTCATCAATGATCGGAGTTTGTGACGTAGGAAATCTGGCACTTATTGCAGTCCAACTTGAGCATCCAAAGCCTGCCCTCCTTAATTTAATTTTTCACCTCGTCGATGCGGTCTGTATTTTAAGTTCGTCTTCACTATTCGTTGGTAGGTTTAGTTCGTTCGGATTACGTGATTCTCACTTTGTTTTGTTTCTTGTACATAGTTGAAGGAGCCCTGTTGGATTTCCTGTCTATCTTTTGTAGTAGGGAAATTATAATGTATTAAGAACTTTTTATCTGGACTGCTCCGCACAAGTTTGCTTTACAGGGCTTCATTCGTCTTTGATGCATGGCTGTGCCTTAGTTCAGTTCATCGCTCATTTTCTGCTTGTTGGAGATCGGAAGTTTGACTTGAAATTTAAAATTGACCTTATGTGTCGCACAATACACCCTCCCCTTCAGCTTGGGCGATTTTTCCCTCGTTCCATTATGAAGTCACTGTCTTTATTTTTGTTCGCGAGAATACGAGGGTGTTTGGTTTTCGCCCACAGCACGAGTACGTTACGTATTTTAGTGTACTGCATAATGGGTCATAGTGACTTTCGCCAGCCATCTGCAAACTGATAGTGCGAAAATGTACTCTATTCTTATCGGGGAAGCCTTAAAATCTTCGCTTTCAAGTCCCATGTATGCTGGTATTTATGAAATGCTTCCTTGTATTGTACAGTACGTGGATTAAGTCAGATTCTGCAAATTGGAGAATAATTTTTCGAAGGATTGAATTTCGAACAAAGTGCAAGTTGTGGCTAACTGGAGGTTTATGCATCCTGACCCCACTTATGAATCAGGCCTTTCCCTTAAATTGTGCATTATGGGAACTTTTGAAAGGATTTTATGTCGTAATCCTTGCTTTTCTGCAAGCTACCATCACTATACGGAAAATAGGAAAATCACTCCGAGCAAAACGAACGAGTATCGGTTAACTTCGCTTGTGCTAGTGCAAGTAACAAAAATCTAACCTACTGATATCCCGGAAGAGAAGGTAGTAGTGAAAATGAGAAGAATAAAAATGTACGAACGGCACTTGATGAATACCTTGAATTTTTTTGGGGAAGAGCCTCATGAGGGGTGAGCGTTGAAGAATTTTTACGTGTTCTGTCCGGTGACAGCATCTTCTAATCATGTCATGCGTTGTCTTGGTCGACAATATTTGTGTTATAACGAATGAATGCTCAGTGCTGATCGGTATCTTTTCAAGGTTCAAGTCAAATAGCCATAATTTTTATGACTTTCTTTGTAGCAATTGTGTTTATTATAAATAAGCTCTCTTCCAGGCTCTGTTTCGACAAGATTTTACTGTGTTTGGTTCAAGGTTCAGAGCGAGGTTTTCTCTCAGAACCAGATCAAGTGGTTGCATGAATGTTGAATTTTTCCTTCGTGGGAGACAACCTGCAAATCAAGTTTTTCACGGCATGAGGCACAGTTGTGAATGAATGTTTGAGAAACAATGTGTTTGCTCTCAGGTGGTTCTTGTGGAAACTTGTCAAAGGGGTCTTTCAAAACGTCGGCCCCAGGGACGCGGAAGCGCCACAGGCGCAACAATGGCTCCAAAGGTAATCACTCCGGATCTCTGGAGGACTTATCCCAGACACCCGGTAGTGGTGGCTCTGGTTCTGGCAAATCGGGTGTCACTCGCCGCCGTCACGCGGATCCCCCGACCCTGAACCGTGCGGGATCCTTGCAGAACATCAAAGTCCCAACTGAGGAAGATGTCCGCAAAAAAAAGAAGAAGGTTGGTACTGTACTGTAGTTTTCCAGGACAAGCTTTGCATTGGGGTTAAAATAGAGTGCCGTAGACACCTGTCCATTACCGTGATCTTTGAACTATGATTCACACCGTGAACACTTGGTATGTGAGGTTTAGTCGAAAACAAAGGGTTTCTGCCAAATGCTCATCAGCGACTTTTAATTCAGCGTTGAATACAGGCCTAACAGACCTTCTGCGTAAGGGATCTTTGCCTAACAGCCTAGCTCTGTGGGCAGTTTTTCCTCCCGCCCAACAGACAAAATCTGCCAAACGGACTTCTGTTGGTTTAAAATTAGTGTTGAAAATTAATAGTTTTAATTTTTTATACGATTGAATTTGTCTGAAGGGCTTTTTGTTTAACAGACTTTTCTGTTGCACGAATTAAGTCTGTTAGAAAGATAGTTGACTGCATATTTCACACTGTAAGTCGAGTTTCTACGATTCTATCTTGGATGAGAAGGTGTATTTTTTCTTAATCGATGTCTCATCAGCAAAATTGTCTCGGAAGAAAACCTGGACAGATCACATATTGTCACGGAAATCTTCTCAACACGTTCTCGAGTGATAGCTGATGAAGAAAATCCCGCTTACAATCAATTTTCGAGTGTTACGACATGGGCTGAACCTCGTTTTATCAGTCCGGTGTTTCTGATCGAATCCTCTTCTGGGTGTTCCTGTGTATAATGCAGTTCTTGAAACATTTTCTACTTGTTCTTCGGTGTTTTTATGTAAGATTCACGATCTTCTGCATGATGTACTGACCAACTTGAAACATTTCATGTGTCACACGTTTCTCGAAAAATACTTTCATGTGCGAAGTAGCAATAATATCTGCAGTTAATAGGCACTTCGGCAGTATCATTCACATTACATTACTCTATGTTCATTGTGCCTTGTGGGTAACTGAAAAAATATGAAGTGCGTTGTCGCTGAGCACGGTATTACTTATTCCCTCGTTGTGATGATTTAAGCCGATCTTGCGAATGTGACTGCCTCAAAACCCAATTTAGTTCACTCCCGAGCGGATTTCGAACATTTCGCCTGAATGAAAAGAATGTTTGTGTCTGGTGTAGGAGGAGAAGCGAAGGCGTCGCCAGGATAAGAGCAAGAAGGCCCTGAGCGGATCTCTGCAGGATCTGGGGGACGCTGATCCTGCAGAGAATCGTCAGCGAAGCGGCAGCTGTCTGGAAATCAGTCCAGCGGCAGATTTCCAGACTCCCGAAGTGATCCTTCCCGACAGAACTTGTCCTGTGAGTATGAAAGGGAGCGTCTTCCGAGTGCGGGAATGTTGACGAATGGTCTGTTTCTTCTTTTCCTCTAGCCTGGGTTTGAGTTGGAATCGCTCGACAGTCGCTCGGTGACGCTCAATCCCGGTTGCTCGGGTGATGCGCGCAGTGATGACGACGACGACAAGCCCGGTGATTGCTCGTCTGCCATGGTACGTTCGTTTCTGCAAATCCGACATGCCAGGATTTAAAGCTTCATTCTGTATGGGTTTTTATCCTGTGCATGTCACACACGCGTTCCGAAAACGCATCGCAGAGTTTTCCTTCAATTTCGTCGCTTTTTTTTTCCTCGCGAACATGCGATTGTTTTGAAAGCTTCTCAAATCGTGAGATTTTTTTTTTCCTATTTTGGCATGTGAAGTTTGAAGCATTTCTTGGCAGATTTTCTGTCTCCGGCGCATGTTTTCTCGTCTTTTCGCGAAATCGGGTACAGTATATAGAAGGGGAAATTATTGTCCTTATGTGTAAAAGGCGTGAAAGGAACGTTTTCATGTGGTGGATCTGTGTCGCCTTGGGGATTCTTTACTTGTGTAGTGACTGTTACTGTATGTGGATTGCGCTCTACGTATTATTTTACAGGGTGTGAATGGGAGTTTACCGAACGGGAATGACAAGAAAAAGCGAAAGAAGGTGAGTTCTTTGTTGTATCCGGTTCATTTTTTTTATCGTGATTTTACTCCGTCGTTGAAAGTTGCATCCGTCCGGAAATTTGCGGGAAAAGCAAGTTACTTCATTATTTGCTGTAATGTGTATTATCACGAAAAGTGGCTGTCTGAGGAATCGATGTTGGCCTCGATTTGTTTGGAAAACTTAAAATGTTAAGCTTACCGTTCTGAAGTGAAGCATCAACGAGGGAAGGTCTACTGTATTTTCTTCTAAATAGAATATCTCGGGAACGTACAAGGTACCGAATGTTCTTATGGGTGTGCGTATTGTGAAAACTTCCGCGTGAGATATATCTTATTTTAATTCAAAGTTTCCTGGTTCGTGGAAGTTTTCCTTTGAGGCTGTAAATGATGTTCAGCGTGTCTTCGGTGTCTGTGTCTTTTCCACCTTTGGACGTCAGTTTATCATGTCCTCTCCGTGTTGAATTTTCATCAGAAATACTGTGCAAGATTGATTCATGACAGCTATTAATTGCAGACGCCTGTGATGCAATTCCTGCATAACAGTGGAGAAAATTTCGGAACATCAATTCGACTCGGGCATTTTCGTTTTAATGAGCGAATTTTCTGAATTAGGTGTATCATAGAGAAGATCGGTAAGTTTACCGTACGGTGTAAGAGTCAATCGTCTACTGTATTCGAATTGATGCAATGTGTACTATATTCGCGAAATCGCTGAATACCTTCATAATAAAATGTTCGAGAAGCACTGTTCGGTTTATCGTCTTTGAAAGAATAATGTCGATTCGCTTGTGCATTTACGTTTACCGTTCGGCGCCATTTTGTAAGGATTCGAGTCCCCACGGACAAATTGAATGAATTACTCCTCGAGTGAGTCACCTCCCGTCAGTTCTTCATTAATTCCGCGTGTCCCTCTGTCTAGGAGAGGAATGTGGTGAAGACAATGGAGGCGAGCGAGATCAAGGGCCATATAGGAAATGTGACGGTGAATGAGGCAATGGAGTACATTGAGCCAAAAACGAAGGTGATGGCGGCGCCGAAACCTCGGGGACGGCCGGACAAACGGCGGACCGGGGCGGACGTGACTAACCTTCGCACGGCGCAGAAAAAACGGAATAAGTCTGCCGTGAATGGGAAAACGGCGGGTTCTGCATCTTCTGACGTCGGAAACGGCTCTACCAGGTCCGTTGCGCATCAGTGTTGTTGGCAGAGTACTTCTTCGTAACTCCCGGTTTAGCGCGGGCCTGATCTTTTCTTCGCATTTAACCCTTGTGTTGATTTTGTGAAGCAAGAACTATTCGCCACCCCATGGCACTGTGCGTTCGTGGAATATTAAACCCTCATGTTTCAGTAAAACCTCGTCACAAGAAACTTCTGGGGACTTGATAGAAGTGTTTTGCACTAATACTGTAATATGTTATAGCGAGATCTTCAAAATTAATATCTGTAAAAAATGTTGACGTCATGCCTGCCTGTAATCAATCGGATGTCGCTTTTCTGGTATTCTCAGATTTTTCTCTGTTACTGTTCGGAAAAACTGAGTGATCTTCTGAAAAAAATTGTTTCAATCGTGCGTTTCATCAGTTGCATCAATCCCTTCCTTCTGGGAGAATGATGAGCTTTCTGCGGGGACTTGAAAATAGTTTTTTATACAGTGCTGAAAATTTTGTTGTCGTGGTATTTGACTGAAGTAGGAAAGGGTTGCCCTCAGCGAGTCTCAAAAGAGTTCACATAAAATGGGCGAGTGCGCAAAAGAGCAAGCCTCAAGGTGACCTCCAAACCATTGCCAATTTTCCGAAACCTCTTGATACTTGCCATTTTGATACTTCATCTCTGCCACTTGCTCCTCAGATGTACACTTGACGGGGAAATGATTTTCCATCTTCCACTCGAAAATTGATGAAAGATATCCTGTGTGTAATTGTTTTTACGTTATATTCGTGCATGGATGACATTCATTTTTCCAAGTAATTTTTTACTCGTGGAGTTGAAGTTTTCCGAAGGGAAGAAACAGTTCTCATTTTCCCCCATTTTTTGTGCAGGCGATCAGAAGAGACTGTGTTGAAGAGGGCATCCAGTCACGGAGAGCTCCGAGATTCGGATTTCAAGGACGATTTCTACTCTGTCGTGACGTTGGCTGCAGAAGACAAGGAGGAGTTCCAGACTGTGACGAAGAAACAAAGGAAGAAGCCGTCTCGAGTTGCCACGGTGGCCGCGTCGCCGTCGAGGGACGGGGTGTCGGAGCGTGGGAAACGGACGCCGGTGACGCGGAAGCCGGATTCCTCGTCTCTGTCGGGAAAGAAGCCTGTGAAGATGTGCGTCTCGATGCCTTCGTCGGATGTGAGCGACGATTCGAGTGACGGGGATTCCGTGCACTCGTTGCCGGCCACGGCTACGTCCCGCACGGATACTGACAAGCCAGTATCCTATGCGGACATGGCACGTGCCGGCAAGCATCGTGGCGACGGAGACGTGTCCATGTCTGCCACGTCGTCCACAATCTCCAGTCCACCGACCACGACTACTTCTTCTCCACCAGGCGGCGTCCTGGACTATCCGCCCTTGCCTGAAGTGGTTCCCATGTGTGCTGTCGGGGTAATTCACGTTTTCTTCCTTCAGTCTCTGGTGTGAAGGTTGCGAGACGTGCTCTTTTCTTCAAAAAGGCCTTTAGTACTGTACTGTCCTGCCCGACGCACAGTAGTTGAAGCCTTAGTATTGATTTAAGCGTTTGTTACTGAGCTCTGATGTGTTTCTGTTTACTTTTTTCTCCTCAATTCCGAACTCAGGGATTTCTTTTGACGTGATACAGACGTCACGGGAATTTTCTTACCATTCTCTAGATCTGAATTGAGGTTGATTTTGACGACCTAGTTTTTATTCTGGTGCTTGATATTACCGTATTTACTTGAGTGCCAAGCGCACCTGTATATTTTCAAAATTGAGAGGTCTAAATTTTTCTACGAGTTTTAGAAGTTTACGTGTGCATTAATTTGATCTCAATGGGAAATTTTGAACCAATTTAACGGGAAACTTATTGCGAAGGAAACAGTTGAAAGTTGGATGATTTCAGGATCATTTCTACCTGAATTCAAATTCGGGTGTTCTTATTTTTGAAATTTTGCAGTCGCTAAAAATGGGGTGCGCTTCGTACTCGGGAGGTAGAATTCAATCAAAACTCTAGACTGAAAACCCCGGGTGCGCGTCTAACTCGAGGGTGTATGGTACGCAAGTAAATACAGTACAATACGGGTACATCCGATTTTTTTTAATTACGGCACTTTACGTCCTGTCTGATGTTTGGGTGGGGGCATGGGGCGAACTTAATTTCTTACAATGCGGTTAGATGCTACAGAGTATTTTTTCCCGTAAAATACGATGATTGCTTGCGTCGGAGGTTTTTTGAGACAGACGCCGATGCTCTGTTGATTTACGTTAAATTTTGAGTGGGAGAACGAGTTCTGATGACGTTCATAAGTGTACTGTATTGTGGAATACAGGGTTCGGTATTTGATCGGAGTGTGTCTCGTGAGACGGATGTGAATATTACTGGTTGTCCAGGTGCAGACGGTGCCGGTGAAGCGCTCCCAACGTGCGGGGCAAGCGAGTGGGCCCAAGTCCGTGTCCTCACATTCTTCGCTGTCCGGTACGAGTGACATGCCGCCGGTTACCTTCCTCGGCCCCGATGGCACGCTGGACATGACTGTTCCGTTTGCTGACGTGTCTTTCGGCACTGTCGATGACAGCATGTTGAGTGGTGCTGCTGAGCAGTTCAGTTCTGCCGAGATTGAAGCAGCAGTCATCTTGCACAACATGCGGATGGGTGGGATTTCGCAGGTAGGATTGGTGACTGTCGGGCATGTGTGTTTTTTTTTTACCTGTCGAGCGCGTTATTGGAAAACTGAACATCCGTGGGTTGAATTTTCCCATTATTTCGTCCATTAAAATGAAGTGTTTCGGTTTGTATAGATTTGACGTGAAATAGAATTTTTACTGTACCCATGAGACATACGAGGGGTCCAACAAATGTTCTCGTAAGAGAAATTTAAAAGGCCTACGATTGAGCTGAAAAGTAGTAATTGTTCGGAGGCATTTTTTGGCACAAGAGAAAAATTCAGCCCCGTTCGACATATTTTTCAGAAAATATATGCGAAAGTCACCTTGGCATCCTTCTGCTCTTCCTTCAAAAGATGAGACGCCCATTTTGCTGATTATTTTGATGTACCCAGCTTTCCCTTCAGGATTCTTTAAATTTATATGGCAATAATTCCAATGGTTTTTGCGATGAATTGATTATGAATTCCGCCATTTTCATCAACAGCCGCCACCTGGGATGAGAATGTCGCGTCTGTTGATGAACATCCTTGGAATTAATGCCATGTCGATTTTAAAAATTCTTGAGAGGCCGGGCTGCAAAAAAAAAAAAAAAAAAAAAAAAAATCTGCGAGATTGGCGCCAGGTCTTCTGCGCGAAGAGCAGAAAGCCGGCGGGGTGACTTTTGAAAAATGAATTTGTGGACTGAATTCTCGTGCCAATTGATTTTTTCTGAAGAATAATCAATCCCTTACCCCTCGTATTTTGGGTGTTCTTCCTGTTTTGAGACATCGTTCCCAGTATTCACTCGCTCAATGCGCTCCGGTGTGCGTTTGCTCAACTTGTGGAACGCTTGAAAATTGCCGATTTGTTCTGTCACTGCGCAATGACTTTTCTTCTATTGCCGTCCTCTTTCGTTCGGTGCTGACGAAGGGGTTGAGTTGACTTGACTTGACTTGACCTGTTGCGCTTTCTCGTAGCGAGAAGGGCCCGAGCGACGAGGGGAGCTGGAGAGCGTGGAAAAGGCGGAAGTGGAGGCAGAGGAGACGTACGAGGAGTATTTGGAAGAAGTGGAGGAAGTGGCGGCAGGGAATGAGCCGGAGCTGCTTGGTGCTACTGCTGCACTACCACCACCTCCTCCCCCACCAGTGAACCAAGTGCCTGTGCGGGACTTCGCCATGATGTACCGCGAAGTTTCGGACAAAACCCTGGACGAGTCTTACAACGTGGACATCGTCCGTAAATTCCTGTCTTGTGGTGAGTGTATCTGTCTGTCGGTGTTGGTTGATGATGATGATGACGACGACGTCTCATCTGCTCCCTTTTTGCCTTCCCCCATTTTGCAGAGTGGGAAGCAGTGTTGAAGAAGATGAAGGAAGAAGAGAACAAAGATGTGAGTCTGCGCACGGTCAAGACATATTGTGATGGGATGTGAGCTCTGCTTTCCCTCGGATCTTAATTCAGCGTTTCTGTTCCTCGTCATTCCGCAAATCGCACATACCCTGGGAACTATTCCGAGTCCTTCCACTGCAAGCCTGAATGTCCAGTTCTGATTCTCGTCCTCTTCCTTGTCTCCCGTGTTGTCGGAGAAGAGGACAGGAGACAAGTCCCCCGTGGAAGTCGTTCCGAAACCTGTGCTCCCACCAAATTTTGCCACCTTTCACTCTCCGTTTTCAGTTCCTTTTTTTTTTTTTTTTCTCCCCTTTCTTTCTTTCATTTGTTGGTGCTACCGGAGTACGCAGCTGGCCCGTGCAAACCCTGACCGGTCTCTTCGGCGTCTCCTCCTCCTCCTCCTCCTCCTGTTCCATGTCTGTCGGAATGGACGAGTTTTTGCAGAAGCTCGGTGTCGTTCCGTTCCCGAGGGATATTCCTTCCGGTCAGCTGTGTACCACGATAGTACCCAGTTGTTTCTTGAGATCAAAGAGGCCGTTGGGAGATCTGCGGCTTGTGTTCGCAATGGCCGTGGTTACGCTTGGTGGCCGGGTGATAAAAGGTGTGTTTGTTTTGTACCGGCCGTGGCCACGAGTAGCTTAATTGACAACTTTGGCATTATTTTTGCAATCAGCGGGGCGGGCATTCTTTCTGCAAGAGAACCTTTCGTCGTCATTGTCGTCCCCAACCCCCCTCCCCTCCCGTTTCCCACAAAATTCTTGGCCACTGTGATACTGTCCCCAAACCACCCGGGTTCCTTCTTTTGCGCTTTTTATTTTTATTTTAACTGTCCTGTGATATGGGCTGTTCTTTTCAGCTGTTCCCTTTTGTTGATTTCCTCCGCCCGCGCTTGATTTTTGAAAATGCGAAGTGTTTCTGTGGAGAACTGGGCTTACGGGAACACGATCATTACCTGTTCGGCCAAGAAAGACATTTTTTGAGTCTGCATTGGGAGGATTTTTCGGCTGTTTGACGGCCGTTGGAAGGCGGTGCGAGTCCGGCGCAGGTATTGGTTTTGTTGTCCATTGATTTGTGACCCAGGATTTTTGATTCCAGGTGTTTACGTTATGTTGTTTCTTTTGTCGGGGCTGAATGTTCGAATTTTTGCTTTTGTCTCTGCTGCAAGCTTTTTTTTTTTTTTTTTTGGCAATGTTGGCAGACCTGCTCAGAATATGGCGCCTTGGTAGGTTGGGCGGAAGTATTATGTTGCATTCCAGATTTTTATCCACCTGCTTTGTGCCATTTTATTTAGTCGACTGCCTTTTTTTCTGACCAACCTCCCTGATGGTAGGGCCTCGATCAGAAATTTTTGGTTGGAAAGGTTTCAAAGATAGGTACAGTATTGTGCTGAGGGAGAAAATTGATTGATCTGAAATTGAATTGAGTTATATTGGTTGGTTGGTTGTTTGATCGGGGCTTCCGAGTGTCTGAAACCCTCGGGATTGAAAGTTTTACCCATTGAATTGTTTATTTTTTTCTTCCCAAAATTTGGTCGCAATTTCACAATCCAGAAGATGTTGTACCTGGGGTTTCAGACTAACTTCGAAGCGGACTTGTATTGCATCAAGTGCCATTCGGTTCATCCGTCGGGCTTTCAGAAGTGGTGGCCGTTTTCTGAGCAGGGTTTGAAAGCAGCCATTGTTGTAGGAGGATTGTGTTGGATGAAGCCAGGATGATCAAAGGACAGTGTTGGCATAAAGGTTGTTGGAGCTACTGCATTTTCTGGGCAAAAACTGTGTGAAGACACGCTGTGCTGAAATTATAATTTTTTTTTTTTGGAAAGGATTTTATGGAATGGAGCTACTCGAGTTTTCCCCAAATGGTCAAGTGCAGGCCAGCAGACCTGTGCCAAAAATTGCAGGACATTTGCTTGGTATTTATTTGATGCGTAGAGCTGGTTTGACGAGAATGTCACCTGGACAGAGAGAGAGAGGAAGGTACAGGACTTGGTGGTGGTTCGTGCTTTGGGGAAAACTCGATGGTTGCCGTTCTTGCCGGTAATCGGGAGTGGATTTTTTTAAACGCAGCGCAGCAAATTTGTTTGTCTTGGATGTGTAAAGTACCGGTGTTAAACCCGGAATCAAAAGAGAATTTTTCGAGGTGTGCTGCTCTGGTTTGCTTGTGTCGCGAAATGAAGCGACTGTGTCAATTTCAAGCGTTGAAGATTAAAAAAAGATTGTCCTTGGCCGGAGAACTCGCGAGTTTCATTTCTTGTCGCGCGGCAAAGTACTGTACTTCTTGGTCGGGAACGATGTGCTGTAGACATGTTCACAGTCCATTTTTGGTGTGGTGCAGCGAGCTGCCCAGCGTGTGGCCCTCATTCAGAAGAGTTCTTCCAACCAACAGCAACAATTCAGAACTCCCGACAGAACAGTGCATCGGCCTAGAAATCAAGAAATGATACAAAATATTATACGGTATCTCGTTTCAATAAAAAAAATCCCATCAGGCCGAGGGAGCTGATAAAAATTTGTTAAAACAAATTTTAGTCTGCAATTTTGTGGGAAATAGTTAACATCAGATGCCATAAATGTTTCCAGAACTGGTAATTCATGATTCATCAACATTACTAAGTTTTTTCTGATGAATGAAGATACATTTTTTAAATAAATATGTAGAACTTTTCTTATGTTGAACCTGTGTTTCTATGCTGAAGTGCTGTTTTTCTTGAAAATAAAATGAAAAAAATTACATGTGGTGAAATATTCAGTACAGTATTGTACTCCCTTCTGAATCAACTTTCATTCATATATCTTACCATGCCCTAAAATATAGGCATCAATTTTGTTATGCAGTACTGAAATATTTGAGATTTGTTACGATAATTTTATTACGTACAATTTCACACAAAGGTGTTAACAAATTTTAATATTGCCATTTATTTTTTGGAGCCTTCGCGCCCTCCCGATGCAGGATAAGTATGTTGGGCATCATCACTCCCAACATATTTACTGCTTTGTCTGCATAATAGGGAACAAACTTCGAAACCCAGAATGTTTACTACATTCCACGTTTCTTTTCCACGATTTCCTTGGCGGAAATATGTATAATAATAAGTGGCCCTCTTTATAATAGCTGCCCCATGAATAAATGTCCCAACAGTACTGTATATCACATTCACAAGCAACTGCTGAATAATTCGCACTTCAGATTTGAAACATAAGGTGAGCTAACATCTAAACAGTAAACAGTATATGCTGGGCTCCAACAATATCTCCATAACATAATATAGTATAGATTGGGGTATGATTAAAATATTCACTAACATATTCTTTTAGAAAAATGGTGTATGGACAATTTTTGTTCCTGCAGTTTCCTCTAATATATCTCAGGATAACACATTTTTGCTCTGATTAATTGCACTACAGTATTACAAACCATATGGGTTGGCAAAATTGATGCAAATTTGCAATCATTCTGATGATCACAGGACTGCTGATGAAAAAAAAAGCTAGGCTTGAGCAATTATCTGCAGATAATCTCAAGTCTGGCTTTTTTTTTACAAATCAGTGTGATCATCAGAATGACTGATATGTAATTTTATATCCGATTGATTATTCATTTATAGGATGTGTAAATAATTGGCGAAAAAAATGTGAAAATCCAAATTTTGTTGTTCATATTATCATTAAGAAAACGTATGAAAATCTAAAAAGCTTGCTAAAATTTGTGTAAAATTATTTATAGTGTACATATATGAAGCATTTATTCCAGCTTCGTTTTAAAATTTAAAATGGCTTTTCAAAGAGAACAAAACGTTTTAAAGAATTTTGACTACTGTATATTAAGTAAGGCATGTCCATCATCCTGGCCCTACCTGGTACAGGATATCTGCCACTAGTGTGACTTCGACTGAATGAGCACACAATATGGCCGCGTGCGTCCTATCTACCTTTAATTACTGCAACCAAGGGCAGGTATTCAGGTGTCAATTTTTTTCTCCCTATTATGTTTCGGGATCAATTTGAATTCTTTGTGCGATTCCGCGACTCTTCGATTATTGCGTTTTGTCCCTAAATTATTCTCTCGGTGGTCGTAAAAGTCGCAGATCAATATGATGTCTGAAAAGTGCTATTTATTCCCGAAGTGCAGGTGATGCTTATCGTTTTATGGAATAGCTGAGTCTTGTTATTTTCGCCCATTCTGGATGCCAACGACGGTATCCGTGGGTAAGCGAGGAGTTTTCAAATGCGTATTACTCGCTGACAAGCGCACGTACCGTATTTACGGAGTTTTCAGCTCGACATGAAGTCGCTTTCACTTCGTAGTCGACGTCTATTTTTTGTGACGAAGAAGTGATACAGTACAGTGATCACGTAACTGACAGTGAAGTTTGCTTTCACAACCGCGTGGTTATCGCTTCAGGAAGCGTTTGCGTGAGTGTGTCTACCGTGCCATACTGTGATTTTTAATTGGATGCGATGTTCAAGATAGATCTGAGGCAGCTACCGTCAACGATGTTGCCCGTAGTTAGAAGCTGGTTATGTGTTCCAGTGATCTGATGGTATGATGAGGTGCTTAGTTCGAGGGTTCCGGAAGCGGTTTTGATGTTACCCGTGGATTTTTCGTGAGATTACACTGCATTCGTCTACTTTCTTGACAACATTCGTTCGTCAATTTTTTGTTGTGCAGAACGTCTCGTTGGAATGGAGTTGAGGTGCCCTCGGGAGTGTGATCAGTGTGCGCGCAGGATTTTTCTATCTGCGGCGCTTTTCTCATGCAGTAGTTATTTTGCTTTTTCGCACCGTCTGGTGCTGTGGCCCCAGTGGTTGAAATGTTCGGAATTTTGCTATTTCTCTTCTCGAAACCCGCCGTGTTCTGTGGAACAGAGGTGATTGAGATATCCCTGTAAATTCCGGCCGTGGTTTAAGTTTACGAGTACCGTATCTACCCTTGGGAGATTGTGATCGTGCACCTGGCGATGCGTTATCGGCAGTACTACGCTGATCGACAGTTCTACGCTGTATTTCACTTGTACGCTGAACGATACACTAAGCTGGAAGGAGTTCATTCTTTCCAATTGAATCTACTTGGTTAACAAGAAAGGCTCGCTAATCTGAAATTCTGCTGTTCTAGTTCACTACGAGGAACTGCCTCTCCCCACTTGAGTACAGTGTTCACGAATTTCGAGATTGTAAGTGTGCGAATGAAGGTTACCGACTGTCGGAATGATCTCAGGATTAGCTGTATAGAAGCTTGAGCATTTTAAAAGGTACAGATTTGCTGAAGGTTACGAGTTGCATGAAACGGATAATTGTGGAGGTCTGCTATGAAAATACGCAATACAGTAATGCTTTCTATAGTGCGGTAGTTGGTAAATGGAACCAAGAAAAGTGATCATCAGGAGAAGCATTTGGATTGTAACATTGGATTGTGAATTCGTCGGGTTGACCATGAAGCTTTCATTGTTTTTCAATGTGCTCATTCGACATTTTCTTCGTCAAATCGCAATGTTGGTGTCGGTCTTCATGATTAAGATAAGTTTGGTTGCTTCTTCAGCGATGCCCGGGCTTCTTGGCTTCACGTTGGAGCGGGTGACAGTGCCGGGCATAAGTGTTCGGACGTAGTGTCATATTCTAGAACAGCATGGCTCCGCGTCGTCTGCACCAAAAGCAAGCTGTTTACCACGTTACTCGGGTGAGATTTTCCCTAAAGAACTGTGATTTTACGCGGTGAGGGTTGATTCAAATGTACATACGCAGGGCTTTTCAACCAATGGTGCGAGTGCTTTTGAAACGTAAAGGCGTGTTGGTGGAAATTCCTAGGGAAAATCGTTGGCATTACAGTCAAAGCCCGTTAAGACGCCATCCTCGTCGACCGCCAATTCATTTAGAAAAATCCCATTTAAATGTCATCCGCCAAAATTATTGAGAACTCAATTACAGTATGCTCCTGAATCCCAAATAATCTTTTCGTCGATAGCCCGCCAACGAGCAAGTTTCTGCGAACGGTCTCTAATGAGGAAAAAAAAAAACTCAGGGATGACATAATTTACTTCGTGGGGACATTAGCTAGATTTAATTTAAATGGACCAGGGTTATCTTGATTGTTTTGTAGACGAATACTGTAATAATTTTATTTCGTATTACACTGGATTTTCGTATTATTTCAGCTTTTTTGATTAATCACCGACCTAGTTAAACCGCCGTAAACTTCACGATTAAGTGGCGGCGGCTTATCAAGGTTTGATTGGTTTTGAATCTGTGCTAGACAAGCTGGACTGGTAGTGCGTGTACAGTACTGTACATGATACCCAAGAGGTCTTGTGTGAAAAAAAAAAGATTGAAAAGCCCTGCGCAAATGAAACACTGTACTGTACTACTGAATGTCCGGGCTTCAGGATCGATTGTTTTGGTGTGGGATTGGGTTGAGGATGTTGGCGACGGAAAGTTTCTCTGGGTTTGATTTGTGAAGGTTACGAGGCCCGTGGACGGATCATGACTCGGTTGAATCTCACTGAAATCCTTCGTTCATCTCTTTTCTGCTTGGAGGCTCTAAGAGGAATGAATGTCACTGTCCGCATGGGTGTGGCGAGACACGCGTGTGATCGAATTGCCCGCGAGCTTTCGATTAGCGGGAACAGTGCCTACTACTACTGTATTGGCCGTTCGTTGTTCACTCACCTGTTGTGCTGTACGTTCGAGTAAAGCACTGTAGCAAGTGATGTTCTATTGCGAAATATTCTCCATTTTCCAGAAGTCACGACGGTTCTGCTCTAATTTATGAACGGGTGGGTTTGCTGGTCACAAAAAGATGTGATGTTCAGGAGGGGCTCGAGCAGACCAGGATAATTGAGAAGTCACCATAGCACTTGGGTGAGGGTGCACCGCAGCCTGCATGTCGGAAGCATGTTTTGTTGTTGTTGTTGTTGCTGCTGCTGCTGCGCATTAGAGTTGATGAATTGGTATGTGTCATAGGGGAAGCAAGAAAAAAGTTGGTGAGCTGCCGGGCGGGTTACGCTGCCACGGTTGCTCAAATCATGGTCGATCGCTTTGGGAATGATGGCATTCATGCTTTGCTTTCAATTCCACGTGGCCTTGAATGATGTGATGCAGTGTATCATCTCGTTATAACGAACCCACTTGGACTTGTGAAATAGCTTGGTTATAACTTGCTACGAGAAATTTGCTGTGAGCGAACTCAAATACTGTACCATCTTGCAGCTATTGGACAGGGACCTAAAATACGAAATCGTTGTACAGTAATTGATTATTCTTTTCAAGAAGATTCTACTGTATTTTAGAATGCGGGATTATCGAAAAATTTCGTTGGATTTTGACTCAGATGACCTGGAAAACGGTTTGAGTGATATTTATTTGCACTATTGCGACTGCATTACAGTATAGGCAGTTCTCGTCTAGCGCCGAAAGAACGGTCTCTCGTTGTGCATGTGGACTGTTTCCACAACAAAATTCAAGGGACCATGTAAAAGTTTGCTGTAGAGAGAACCACCAATAACATGGGGCTGGCTCTTCACGCTTGGAGGCAAAAAAAAATCGGTTCACAGAGAAACTCGAGTCTATCTTTAATGGTTGTATCCTTTTTTTGGAAATAGAATCTCGGTACAACGAATCTCGTTATAACGAATAATTGGTTTTAAAGAATTGTTTTTTTAGGTCCCTGTCCAATAGCTGGATTTTAATTTGAGTTCGCTCCTATCGATTTTTTTGTACTTTTAACGAAACTATTTCACTGGTCCGAATCTCTTCGTTTCAACGAGATTTTACCGTATTGTATTTGGTTTATGAAGATTAGTGGAGCTACCGGGGAAGTGTTTGGAATCAATCCGTTGAAAATCCGAAAAAAATTTCAGATTGGTGTTGTAGATTGTTATGCTGGAAAAAGTAGATATCGAAGTTAATGCTGGTATGTTTCTGCATGCGGAAGCTTGAGACTAGTGCAGCGTTTTTGATGGAATTGGTGGAAGCAATTGTGATGTTTCCTTGCCGAGATTCGACTTCAAGAATATATATTCTTGCACAGTACAGTACAGTACAGTACAGTGCTTGGAGATTTAGAGTGGAAAATTTTCTGTACCACGCTGAACGCGGTGGCAGAAGAAATAATAATTTGAACTGAATAACGCCCGTTCTCTCCTTCGTAATAGAGAAGCCCACACTCACTGTTCTGATGAATTAATTATCAGCGATCAGATAATCCGTGCCGTAATTACGGATTCTCTAAGAATGAGCCTCACTCGTGGATCCCCCCCCATTTCCATGTTCCACCTACATGGAGAAACTGAATGCTTTGTACTGTATCCATGGTGCGTTGCTTTGAAACATTTGATTGCTTCGCCGAATGCTCTGAGCCTATGCACGGTAAATTACCCTTCACCTTGTCTCTGTACAGTATTCGCATGTGCATGTGCATGTCTACTGTAATTTTGGATGGATGTAAAAGAGTAAAGGTTTGGAAGCGTCAATTCTCGCTCATTCCATACGCATGTACCGTTCTCTACTGGACCGTACCCGGTAAGTTCACAGCATGTGCTTTTCGTGAATGTGACTTGCCGTTGTCGTGTACTGTATTACAATACAGTATTTGTTTTTTCACTTTGCCTGGAAAATGTGAATGACGTGTAGTGCTTTTGCCCTGCTGCCATCAACGACCACACCCTTGTCTCGTGGCTTCTGCGGGAGTTGATCAACTGAATTGTTCGTGTTTCTAGGTCCTTTGGCACTTGGATGTGTTTCGAAGGAGTTTCCGAGAGCTGAGTAATCACGCTTGCGCCGGGGAGACGTGTATTTTCTGTGCTTTGAAGGTACGTGAATGGGATTGGAGGCTTTGAAATTCGAAAGATTAAATACAGTACAGTACAGTACCGTAGTGAAGTAAGTTGACTCGACGTTATTCGGGACATTTCGTGAGGGTAATTTCCTAGCGGAAGTGCTACATTGCGCCAGCTTGACTGGAAAAATGAAGTCTGCGGGAAATAAAGTCGTTGTAGAGAAAAATTTACTTCATCGCAGGAATTTTTGTCTGAAGTGGTTCGTACGAAAGGGTTTCGTTAATTGCGGTAATGCGCTTGAAATGCCGCAAAATCTCATCATACAACGAACCCCCGGGGACCCAATGAAAATTCGGTATATCGATATTCATGTTTTTTTTTTAAACGCATTTTAGACCGAAGTTTTGTTGAGGATGGGTAATTTCAAGACTGTATTCCAGCCGATGCAGTAATTTAAGACTTTTCATAATGTTCAAGTCTCAGATGAAATGAAAGGAAAAAAATGTGATTTATACTGCACAGTATTTCTCTCGTAACGAACGTGAGTTTCCACTTATTGTGCTGTTTATCTTGAAAAAACATATGAAACAGAAGTACTAATGGGAGAAATACTTCCTTTCAAATAAACTTATTCATGCAAACCTGTTTGTTCTTCGAAGGACAGTACTGTACTGTAAAGGAAAATTTTCTTCAACATACTGTTTATTTGAAAGGAAGGCATACATTCTTGTATCAAATTGAAGAATTTCATAGAAATATTTCATGCCGTTTATATTCTTGAACGTTGGATTCTCTGGACCAGAAGTTTTTCTTGTCTGATGAAGTTGGAACGCTGCAGTCAGATTTTTTTCCCCCACTTTTCTGCTGATCATTAAATAACTCCTATGGCTTATGAACGGAATCGATGCCGAAAATTCGTTATACCTGTACTGAGATATTACAGTCTGAAATTAGTTGGTCAAATGATATTTTTATAACTTTGCCTCCATGGCGAAGCTGCCGGGACCATGAAAGAAAATTCGTCGTAACTGAATTCGACTCTATCAACGTATTTGCTCACGCTCAATATCGTATTACGTATTTACTTGGAGTACCACGCACCTTTTTTCTCAAATTTCAGAAGAAAAAAAGGGGTGCGTGTCATAAGTGGGTAAAAATTTTTCAAGAAGTTTTAGGAAGTTATGTGTGCATTTAATGCAGTCGCAATAGTGCAAATAAATATCACTCAAACCGTTTTCCAGGTCATCTGAGTCAAAATCCAACGAAATTTTTCGATAAGTTTTAGGAAGTTATGTGTGCATTATACTTGATTATACTGGAGAAATTTGGAAAAAATGTAACAAGAATACTTTTTTGTACTGAAAAAGTTGAAAATTGATCAGATTTTTGTTCAATTGATGTCTAAAGTGAATTTTTTGATTTTATTTTTGAAATTTTGTGGTTTTAGATTCACTAGAAATTGGGGTGTGCGTCTTACTTGGGGATAAGATTTTAGCCAAATTTCCAACGGAAAAACCCCTTACTAAAGGGTGCGTGGTACTTGAGTAAAAACGGTATAAGGAAGAAAAGTCGGAAAAGCGTCTTCTTGACGTGATCTGTTTTTCCTTGCGAAAATGAGAATTTTGCATCGAATCTTTTTCAGGAGCTGTTCAAGCAATTCCAACTCGGGGGCGATGGCGTCCTGCACCCGGATGCGTTGCGAAAGGCGCTGGCATCGACGTTTTGCAACCAGCAGCGCCTACAGTTGGGCTGCATGGACGATGCTGCAGAGTGTTTCGTGAGTTGATGTTCTGCGTTTTTCAGTGTCGATTGCGAAAAACGAAGTTGTGTCACGGCACAGGAGGCCTTTCTACTAGACACAATGCTTCATGTTTTCTTTTCATGCTTGCTCGGCTGTGGTCCGTGGGGTGGCTTTCCAGAGGTAGAGTTGCTGTCCTGTTGGTGGTCACGCTAGCTCATGATATCCTCTGATTCCAGAGTACAACATTGTAGTTTCTCTTGAAGGAATGAATGAATGAACAGAACACTCAATTTGTTGCTTTTCAGCGTTCACAAGGTTCAATTTTTCAAGAAGATTCTACTGTATTTTAGAATGCGGGATTATCGAAAAATTTCGTTGGATTTTGACTCAGATGACCTGGAAAACGGTTTGAGTGATATTTATTTGCACTATTGCGACTGCATTACAGTACAGTATAGGCAGTTCTCGTCTAGCGCCGAAAGAACGGTCTTTCGTTGTGCAGGTGGACTGCAGAAATTTGCTGTCGAGAGAATTTTGTTGTAGTTAGAAAGAACCGCATAACATGGGGCTCTTCACGCTTGGAGACGAACAAAAAATCGGTTCACAGAGAAACTCGAGTCTATCTTTAATTCTTGGATCCGTTTTTGGAAGTAGAATCTCGATACAACGAATCTCGTTATAACGAATAATTGATTTTAAAGAACTATTTTTAGGTCCCTGTCCAATAGCTGGATTTTAATTTGAGTTCGCTTCTAACGAATTTTTTGTTATAAACTTATAACGAAGCTATTTCACTGGTCCGAATTTCTTCGTTTCAACGAGATTTTACCGTATTGTATTTGGTTTACGTGAGGAAACAAATTTTGAAGATTAGGGGAGCTACCGTAGAAGTGTTTGGAAGCAATCCGTTGAAAAAAAAAGGAGTCTAATTGGTGTCGTAGATTGTTATGCTGGAACAAGTAGATATCGAAGTTGATGCAGGTATGTTTCTGCATGCAGAAGCTTGAGACTAGTGCAGCGTTTTTGATGGAATTGGTGAAAGCAATTGTGATGTTTTCTTGCCGAGATTCGACTTCGAAGAATACTGTATATATTCTTGCACGGTACAGTACTTGGAGA
This sequence comes from Notodromas monacha, assembly GCA_905338405.1. Lineage (NCBI taxonomy): Eukaryota > Metazoa > Arthropoda > Ostracoda > Podocopida > Cyprididae > Notodromas > Notodromas monacha. The sequence continues at coordinate 28,158 of CAJPEX010000201.1, read as the reverse complement.
TTTAAAGTTGAACATTTTCTGTCCCACGCTGAACCTGGTAGCAGAAGAAATAATAATTTGTCTACTGAATAACGACCGTTCTTCCCTTCGTAATAGAGAAGCCCACGTTAATTTTTCTGATGGATTCATTATCAACGATCAGATAATCCGTGCCGTAATTACGGATTCTCTTCAGAATGAGCCTCACTCGTGGATCCCCCCCATTTCCATGTTCCACCTACGTGGAGAAACTGAATGCTTTGTACTGTGCGTTGCTTTGAAACATTTGATTGCTTCGCCGAATGCTCTGAGCCTATGCATGGTAAATTACCCTTCACCTTGTCTCCGTACAGTATTCGCATGTGCATGTCTTCTGTAATTTTGGATGGATGTAAAAGAGTAAAGGTTTGGAAGCGTCAATTCTCGCTCATTCCATACGCATGTACCGTTCTCTACTGGACCGTACCCGGTAAGTTCACAGCATGTGCTTTTCGTGAATGTGACTTGCCGTTGTCGTGTACTGTATTACAATACAGTATTTGTTTTTTCACTTTGCCTGGAAAATGTGAATGACGTGTAGTGCTTTTGCCCTGCTGCCATCAACGACCACACCCTTGTCTCGTGGCTTCTGCGGGAGTTGATCAACTGAATTGTTCGTGTTTCTAGGTCCTTTGGCACTTGGATGTGTTTCGAAGGAGTTTCCGAGAGCTGAGTAATCACGCTTGCGCCGGGGAGACGTGTATTTTCTGTGCTTTGAAGGTACGTGAATGGGATTGGAGGCTTTGAAATTCGAAAGATTAAATACAGTACAGTACAGTACCGTAGTGAAGTAAGTTGACTCGACGTTATTCGGGACATTTCGTGAGGGTAATTTCCTAGCGGAAGTGCTACATTGCGCCAGCTTGACTGGAAAAATGAAGTCTGCGGGAAATAAAGTCGTTGTAGAGAAAAATTTACTTCATCGCAGGAATTTTTGTCTGAAGTGGTTCGTACGAAAGGGTTTCGTTAATTGCGGTAATGCGCTTGAAATGCCGCAAAATCTCATCATACAACGAACTCCCGGGGACCCAATGAAAATTCGGTATATCGATATTCATGTTTTTTTTTTAAACGCATTTTAGACCGAAGTTTTGTTGAGGATGGGTAATTTCAAGACTGTATTCCAGCCGATGCAGTAATTTAAGACTTTTCATAATCTTCAAGTCTCAGATGAAATGAAAGGAAAAAAATGAGATTTATACTGCACAGTATTTCTCTCGTAACGAACGTGAGTTTCCACTTATTGTGCTGTTTATCTTGAAAAAACATATGGAACAGAAGTACTAATGGGAGAAATACTTCCTTTCAAATAAACTTATTCATGCAAACCTGTTTGTTCTTCGAAGGACAGTACTGTACTGTAAAGGAAAATTTTCTTCAACATACTGTTTATTTGAAAGGAAGGCATACATTCTTGTATCAAATTGAAGAATTTCATAGAAATATTTCATGCCGTTTATATTCTTGAACGTTGGATTCTCTGGACCAGAAGTTTTTCTTGTCTGATGAAGTTGGAACGCTGCAGTCAGATTTTTTTCCCCCACTTTTCTGCTGATCATTAAATAACTCCTATGGCTTATGAACGGAATCGATGCCGAAAATTCGTTATACCTGTACTGAGATATTACAGTCTGAAATTAGTTGGTCAAATGATATTTTTATAACTTTGCCTCCATGGCGAAGCTGCCGGGACCATGAAAGAAAATTCGTCGTAACTGAATTCGACTCTATCAACGTATTTGCTCACGCTCAATATCGTATTACGTATTTACTTGGAGTACCACGCACCTTTTTTCTCAAATTTCAGAAGAAAAAAAGGGGTGCGTGTCATAAGTGGGTAAAAATTTTTCAAGAAGTTTTAGGAAGTTATGTGTGCATTATACTTGATTATACTGGAGAAATTTGGAAAAAATGTAACAAGAATACTTTTTTGTACTGAAAAAGTTGAAAATTGATCAGATTTTTGTTCAATTGATGTCTAAAGTCAATTTTTTGTTTTTATTTTCGTAATTTTCTGGTTTTAGATTCACTAGAAATTGGGGCGTGCGTCTTACTTGGGGATAAGATTTTAGCCAAATTTCCAACGGAAAAACCCCTTACTAAAGGGTGCGTGGTACTCGAGTAAAAACGGTATAAGGAAGAAAAGTCGGAAAAGCGTCTTCTTGACGTGATCTGTTTTTCCTTGCGAAAATGAGAATTTTGCATCGAATCTTTTTCAGGAGCTGTTCAAGCAATTCCAACTCGGGGGCGATGGCGTCCTGCACCCGGATGCGTTGCGAAAGGCGCTGGCATCGACGTTTTGCAACCAGCAGCGCCTACAGTTGGGCTGCATGGACGATGCTGCAGAGTGTTTCGTGAGTTGATGTTCTGCGTTTTTCAGTGTCGATTGCGAAAAACGAAGTTGTGTCACGGCACAGGAGGCCTTTCTACTAGACACAATGCTTCATGTTTTCTTTTCATGCTTGCTCGGCTGTGGTCCGTGGGGTGGCTTTCCAGAGGTAGAGTTGCTGTCCTGTTGGTGGTCACGCTAGCTCATGATATCCTCTGATTCCAGAGTACAACATTGTAGTTTCTCTTGAAGGAATGAATGAATGAACAGAACACTCAATTTGCTGCTTTTCAGCGTTCACAAGGTTCAATCAAGATTTCCACATCCAAACCCCCTCCCCACCCAACCCAAATCCACTCAAAGACATTTAATCACTTCAGCGCAGGAAACAGAGCACAAATTGATAACAAAAATAAAAGAAAATACAAAATACAACTGGACATCTGACATGTATGCATACACCCATTCATTACCAGACATTGGAAACAAAATATATGTAAAAATTAATTTTAAAGCACAAGGTCTTCAGCTTGTTTCTGTATGAGGTTCAGTTGAATGAGCAAATTAGAGAGAATCTTTGATGAGAAATCATATAAGGCCAACAGTTCATCTTGATCCTTGAAGATTTCAGAAAGGGTCTCTTCATTGAATTCCAATACTTGTAAATCTTTCTTAAGCTCTTAATGGAATAAGTACATTATTGTTGCACGCCAAAGAGAAGAACAAAGAAATTCAGAAAAGGTTGGAAAGAAATGCAAGCACCGGTTAGCCTGGGATGAGCCGGAGGAACTTCCACATAAAAGAAAGTTCCTAAATTAATTACGTAAATATTTTTCAATTATTCTCCCAAATTACCAAACCAACAAATCAATTCAATGCGAAGTGAAGTTCCCGACACTAGAGCAAGGGTGATCGATAAACATATACCACAAGGTTTGTAGCTTTTGAACGCAAAAGTGAGTCCTTCAGAGGTTGCCCGGATAGTGATGATTTCGTAATTTTGCTATTCTTCGTTTTTGACCTAGTTAAGTTTAGTAGACTACGCAAGAGGGTTTTTGAGACCGGTTTGTTCTTGGAGAGATCCAGTTTGTAGAACTCAACTGGGGAAGTCCAGTTTATACGTTTTTAAGGAAGTGGAGGATTGATTATCTGTTGTTTTTTCATCTGTTTTCATTTTTTTTGCCGCAAGTCCCAGAAAGGTACTGTTGTACTTAGCAAACGAAAGTGCGTTTTCGCAATCAAATTGACGCCGTCAGGGTAGAAGCATTAATGATTTTATTCTTTGGCGGAGGATTCAAGGGTCATATACGGACATTTTTTTCTTACTTGTACTTGAGTATTTTCCGGGAAGCATGAGGAAATCTGTTTGTCTGAGAAATGTTGCAGTGACACCGTACTTGAGCTAGTAAATACTGAATCACCGAAAAAAAATAACCTTGGTCTCGGGACTGCCAATATGCTCAACAGTACAGTTTAAAATGTCATATTTCCCCCGACTTTTATTGCTACTGCAGTGGGAAAAGTTGGCGAAGAAATGCTCATTTCATTTTCCTTCCCGTGAAACCGTAGTTGGGTTCTTTATTTGGTAATCTCCGAAACCTTGCTGGCCCTTTTGAAGGTTCAACAATCGTTCATGCGAACATTTTCTAAATTGAAAATACGAAGCGGGATCAACATATTTTTTTTTCATTGAGTAAACGGTTTTTTCTTCTCTGTCAGGGAGAACCCCTCGTGTTTCGTCACGAAGTCGACCAATGCTGCAAATTATTTGTAATTCATTTTCGTTGCGCTTTTCTTTTGTGGGTCTCCCACCCTCTCGGAAGGAGTATTCGTTAAAGCATGAAGAAAACGTTTAGGTTTGTAATGTGCAGTACATATTAACTGACAATATTCGTAGAACAGTGCTTACGGACTGGTTCAGAGATGGGTGTCGTTGCTTGTATCACGTGTCGTAAAGCAGAATCTGGATTACAGTACAGTATTGAATTTGAGAGATAATTTTCGAGTCCGAATGACCGTTGCAGGAGACGATTTTGCTTCGGATACACGCGCACTTGTCGCCGGGAGAGCCGGAGGACGGGTGCCAATCGAGGACGTGTGTTCCTCATCAACGCTTTGCCATGAGCCTGGTGGAACAGAGTGTGTGTCAAGCATGCGGTGCCACTTCAGAGCCACTCCCCTTCACCCAAATGGTGCATTACGTGAGTGCATCGGCTCTCACGTCCCAGCCGTCTGGCGTGGAAGCCTTTGGCAACCGGCTGAGGAGTGCCGGTGGAATGGGTGACATCCGCGACTGTCCCGTGAGTTTTCGAGTTTTTATCATTTGAAGGATGATTGTTTGGATATTTTGTTGATCTCTGTGCGAAATTAACCAGATCTGTGTGCAGGTGATGCCCCACAATTCGACCCTAATTCATGGCTAGGCCAGGGTCGAATTGTGAAGCAATCAAATTGCGAGACAACGTCAAATGGCATGTTTTCTGCGTGGCATTTGAGGTTTTGTGTCTCTCTGCAGGTCAAATGGCAGGGCAGAGGTCAAATTGCAAGTCAAACTCCCCGCAAATTCAATCGTTGAATTGCGGGATGGTTGAATTGTGGGGGGTGAACTTGCAAGGTACCGCGTGCACTACTGTAGTCTCATTCTCAAGTTTGCATTCCTTGCTTTGCCACCTTTCTGATCGCAAGGGACGTCTCAATTGCAGCTATTACTTGGTTTAATTCGACTCGTGAATCATGGGAGGATTGATTGGTTGTAAATTATTTCAACTATGCACGTAGAGTTGGGGCCCGAAGATGCGGACGTAATTGGTGCTTGGACCTTGTCTCTATATGTCGGAATTTCTGCACGTTGGATCACTTTTTTGCCTAGACTTCAATGGGAATGTAATTATTTGGTCCTTCTGTTGATCAGAAATGAGGAAAAAGTTCCAAGAAATGGAATAAAATAATTGTTATCCCCGTCAAGATATAGTAAATAACATCGCAGAAGAAAACCGCACACAATCCGATCTGTTGACATGAAAATGAACCCAAATAGCAAAGAACAAGCTCAAGTCTTCCTGTACTCTGCTCAGATGATGGAAAGAGCTCTGAAAAAAAGGAGAAAATTAGCCTGTTTTGAAGAATGACTTACGGTACAGTGAATTTATAAAAAAAAATCGTAATTTTTGTGATTAAGAAAAGCTCAATTTATATCAAAATCGGAAAAAAATTGAAATTTTCATGTCTAGAAATGTTCATGAAGTTTTCTGATCTCAAGACAGTGTCCGCATGTCGAGGTAGATTTTCTGAGATAGCAAGTGTCCTCAAGTTGAATCCTCTGCGTGTTGTGGCCTCACTGTGATTACGGTATACAGAAATTAGAGGAAGCCGAGGTTTTATTCTCAGCACTTCATTCTTCGAATCGATTCGTGTTTAATTTGAAGCCTCAAATGCAGCTGTATTTATTCGTGTGACTAGAATATCTTGGCGTTTTGCTTGCAGAGTGGTTGTGGAGCCAAACTCCAGATCTTCAGGACTTTGAGGAACCGTCCGGATATAGTTTCCATCGGTATCGTGTGGGACAGTGAGAGACCAGACCTGGATCACATCATGAAGGTTTTGGCGACGGTCAGCATCCATTTGGAGTTGTCTGATGTTTTCCATTCCGTGGCGGAGACCCGGAATCCTCATACGCTTGTTGGCCTGGTGACATACTACGGAAAGAACTACTCGACGTTCTTTTTCCACTCGAAGCTCCAGTTGTGGATTTATTTTGACGATGCGAGCGTGCGTGAGATCGGGCCGCATTGGGGCCAGGTGGTGGACAAGTGCCGAAGGGGACATTTCCAGCCCCTGTTGCTCATGTATGCTACGACTGCTGGGGATTCCAAGTTGTCCTTCAGCTTTGGGTCCCTCCCGAGGAACCTGAGGAGGGCAGTGACCCCGAGTCCACAGGACGTCGTGAGAGAAGACTCGCGACGGAGAGCCGTCACTCCGAGTTTCGACGCGCAGGTGAGAGGGAAAGCAGGAACGAGGTTCTCTCGGGGAGGAATTACCCAGTGTAATGTTTATTTGTGCATTATTTGCTCGACTATTCCTGATTTTAATCTACAATACTGTATTTCAGTTATCACTGTACTGTAACTTCATCTGTTTCCTCTCCGGGCAGCATAAAATGTTGCTCCTGAAAAGAAAGTGAAGGCTTGTGTCAATTTTTTTTCCTGATGTCGTTGACGTGTTACGTTGCATAAGTGCATTTAGGCTAAAATTGTATCGACACACGTTTGAAGCCATAAAAAGCCTGCTAGTATCCAACCGGGGAAATAGCCGAGAAGTACTGTATGCATAAGATCATTCTATAACCGGTTTTCGATACGGGTTGATTCTCGAAGTAAATCTCTTCGTCTGCGAAGTCGGCTTGGTAGTCCTCCGATGGTATGGTTATGAAAACGTTCCTTGAATGACTCATTTTTTCCTTTCCGGTCCCGAGTTCGCATCTCAAGTCTGATCAATAGATTTGTAGGATGAATAATGAATCGCGCCTTTGCTTTACTCAGGGTGACTACGGCAACTATCAAAACATCGACGCTTTTCGCCATTTATTCTCCGTGTTCGACAAGGACGACTTGAACTCGTCAGGGGTTTCGGAAGACGGTCCGAAAACGACGGTGTCCTCTTCTTCGTCGTCGTCTCCTGATCTGAAGGTGAAGTTGACGCCGGGCGCGAATGTTCCGGGTAAACGGGATTCCGGACATTGGAGCGGAGACCGGAACTCGGCGTCTTCGTCGAGCAGCACGACGGAGAACCCGTATCTGTACCTCGTGCCGGCGTCGAAGCAAAGAACGCGATTGAACATGAATGCGAGGGATTTACAAAACATTCCGGAAGGCTTGCCTCCGTGGCGACACTTGGCTGCGGATGATTGCGAGAAGCTTTGTTTCGAATCCGATAAATTCCTCGAGTTGTCGCGATTGAAGGAGGATGCCGGGGAAATGGATAACGCCATTGCCATGTGTTCTACTGCTGCTGCCAAAGCCAGATGTGCCATGGATGCTCCGTACAATAACCCGCAGGTGAGTGTGTGGCGCTTACCTTGAAGGATGTCCGGGACAATTTTGAGCATGCACTTATGACATATCTGGAGTACTGTACGCTTTTGACCCAGTCTTCGTACGGCAAGACCTGATGCCTGTTCCTATCGAATAGTATCCCTCATTTAAAAGAAAAGAAAAAGAGTAGGGAGGAAGTTGCTATTAGCTAATTGATTGTGACATTTCGAATGGATTGTGAAACGAATTCGAACTGCGTCGTCTTTCCCTAAATTAAATCAAAGTTGCGTAGAGTTTTGTAAATACAGTACTGCGGTGCGTTCAAAGTGAGGATAATCCAAGAGAAATGCTGTAGTACAACTTTGACAGTCGAATGTGAGGGCTGTGGAAATCAGTTTCCATGAGGGTAGGAAATGTGGCTCGTTGTTTCTTCTGGATGGTCTTGAGTTTACGCTCGCCCTGGAATATCCCGTAAACCCGATGCCGTTCAGTCTCTACTTCTTCGTGAATTCGAAAGATAATCCTGCTCTGAAAAGGGTTGCTAGTTGGACTACGGTTTCGTGTCGAATCGCGAGTCTCTGATGTGCTGAGTAAGTTTCCACGGCATGCATTTTGGTGCTGCTGTCGAATCTCGGATAGCGAGTTCGTGTCCGAATCATATCCATTGGGAACTGACCCTTGAAAGCTAGTCGAAACTTCATCTTCTGAAGAACCTACTTCATCGGAGAAATGATTACGAGCTTCCCGTTTATTTCCTTTGTGACCCGAAATCCATTTGTGACATGGGAGCAATATTCTACGTTGTACAGTTGTGTCCCCTTGACGGGATGTTTTTTATTTTTTGAATACGGATGGTCTTGCTGTGTGACCCCTACGCTTTAATTTTTTCTAAATGAAAAGCATTGAGCCATGCCCATCCGATCAACTTGGAATAATCTTTGTCCCTCGGTTCCAGGCTATCATGTTCGCCAGGATGAAGCACAACGCGTGTGTAATGAGATTGAGGACACTACAGCGTCGTTTGGTGTCGAGGCAAGAAAGCTTGAACTCACATGGATCCTCCGCGAGTGATGACACAGACTCGACGAGAAAACCTGGTTTGTTGATGAGCTTTTTGTATAAAATCAGTAAAATTTTCGTCTTCGGAAATATTGCGGTTACTGTACTCTAATAAATTATATGAATCCTAGAATCGAAGAATGAATGTCGTGTTTAAGTATTGTGGTAATTTGTGCGACAAACTTGATTTGTTCTAGCCGCTACGGTTGTTGTACAAATCACAATTTCCGCTAGACTTCAATCGGAAATCGTATACAGTAATTTGTTTTTAAAAAAACGAAAATTTTTAACTATTTGTTTCCTATTGAACCCAGTGTGAAGACTTTTTGAGCATAAAAAGTCTTCAAAACTTTTTTGAAGACTCAATGTTTTAAATCTGCAATCCATACTTGATGAAAAAAATCATGAAACCCCATTTTGAAATATTTTGAGTGCAGCGAAGTGCGGATTATAAATTCAAAACCTTGCCTTTAAAGGGGAATACTGGAGGGTGAAATTGCACTGGAATTTGTTTCACAAGTTTTTTTTTTTGTTCTGATGGAGTGTGAAATCTCACCAGAAACGTTCGTTCTTCAGGATGTTTCGCTACGAGTTTTTCTCGTAGCGAAACAAGAAATCATCAACCCCGTTTTTCTTCTTCTTACACCTGTGCGTTATCCCTGAGTACTTTAGTTTAGTATATGCATCATTCATTCTCTTTTTCAATGGGGCTGTTGTGTTATCAAAATTTTGTTTCTCATTTTGGTGATTTTTTTCCTTCGAAAACTTGTTCGATTATGTTTTTGAAGAATATTTACTGATTGATTGGACATCGTGTGACATTCATGAAATATTATACATCGCTTGCAGAGCAACGACACAGTCGACAGAACAGCAAGGACTCGACCGCGTCGACGGCTACGGTAGTGCGTCGCCAGGAGCCGGTGCAGAATTACGACACGTTGTCAAAGCGACGTCCCCATGGGAAAGGCATTGAGATCTACGCCACGTTGCCGAAGAAGGCGGTCGGGAAACGCCCCGATGCGTTCTCGGGCGACGAGAGTTCCTTGTCGGAGCAGACGAGTGACGGTAAGACCGGGAAGGGCCGGAAGCAGCACAAGATCCGTCGGAAGTTGCTCATGGGCGGGCTCATAAAGAGGAAGAATAGAAGCATGCCTGATCTGAGGGATGAAGATACTCAGGCCCCGCCGAGAGCTCAGACTCCTGGTACGTGCAGCGATTCGTAGATTTCATTCGTCTCTCCCCGAGGGACAGAAAGTCTTGTTATGCGCGATATACGTACAATAATTCGTTACTATTGTACCGACGCAAGCCTTCGTCAAACCAGCTGAGCATCTATTTGTGCAACTGAACCTAAATACTGTATACATGAATGAGTGTTCATTTTTTCGAGTTGTAGATGACTTTTAGATGATTTGGGAAAGATTGTATAGGTTATGCGACGAAAGAGGACACGTCAAAAAATCAAACAGATCACTGATGATTAGGTTTCAGAAGAGCAATGTGCCTATGATCTATGCAGTTTGAATCCGCCGTGGAAATCGATCATAAACGGGGCTCCTGCAATCTGAAAGACTAAGAAACTGAGGATTAGAAAAAATTTAGCTGTTTCACTTTTCGTGCTGATACCGAAATGCTAAACATTTCTGTTTTGATCCTTGATGTCATAATTTAAAGGTGACGTTCGTCGAAAATCTTCATGACTTGGAAAAAACGAAGTGTTGATATGGAAGGGACATTTCGGGATGATCTGTCTACTCCCCGTAGCATCGGAGTACAGTTATGAAAAGTAAAAGAAAAGAAAAAGACACGTTTCTCAACGAATGGCATGGGATTGGCCGCAACATGTTTTCAGATTGTGTGTGACATGACGTTACTATCCGACGCGACGCAATGCTGACTCTCGTATAATTGTATCTGTGTTGCAGAGGATTGCAATAGGCCCGCGGAACCGGTGTGTGGATATTTATCCGAGGGACACATGGACTACTCGAACCCGAACCTGGAGAGGTCGAAATTGATGCGACGGAGTTTCCATCACAGTGTTGCGCAGAAGCCTCCGCATGTGCCAAAAGTGCCGCCACCGCCGCCACCTGCGAGAACGACATCTAAGCTGAGTCCCATGAAGCCCGTGGCTCCTCCCCTGCCGCCGAGGACTGATGCGAGGATCCCGTGGGGGAACTCGATGCTGGCTCATATTTATGAAAATATTTCCTACAAGTGAGTTTATTTGCATTCTCATCAAGCTCTTGAGAAAGCAAAGGAAAATCGTTCGCTGCGGATATTTTATGCAAACTATGCTGTATTACCATGCTCTTTGACTTTTGTCGAACGACGGTGACTTTCACGACGTTTTGTTTGAGGCCCGTTCAGTAAAACTTACCTGCGCCGTGTCTTGAAATGTGAACATTGGTCATCTCCATGCAGTGTTGGGATTCAATGGACGAGAATTCGGAATAACGGTTAGATTCCATGAGGATGATTCCCAATCGGAAAAAAGTGCATTCGCTTTTTTTCCGAACCCTTTGGATTGATCGTTGATCAAGATAAACCTAGGAAAGTTTGCAATGCTGTGGCGAAAATCCTCAAATCGCCCGACGTTGCGGAGAAGTTTTGGAAATGTTCAGATTTAGAAGTCTAGGAAGTCTTATTCATTCGCCCAAGAAAGGCTTCCAAGAAAATTAATCTTCTGAAGAAAACGTGATGGTTGTGAATTCAGCTGAAAAATGTGCATCATGCAGTTAGTTACGACAGTAAAGTATTGGAAGAAACGCCAGTCCAAATCGGAAGTTCATTTCAAAGTACCAAAAGCATGGCAATTTTTTTCCGAGTTTCTCCCGGTGTTTCTGTAAATGTGTGCGAGAGATCCCTCAAATCATCTCTGAGTGCATCGCAGAATTCTTTTTTTTTTTTTTTTATGAAGAATTGCACTTTTTACCAATGAAGAAGGATCGGTGGAATGGAGTGCGCAGGAGTTTCAATTCCCTGCTTTGAAAGTTTTTGGCGACTCATGGGACTTTTGAAAACGATTCTTGGCGATGATTTCTGCCTACAATATCGCTCTGACCCTGGCGTCTGTTTTTCGCTGAAGATGAAATCCATTCACTGACTTCCCGCATATCCACCACCTGAACTTATACCCTGCAATTGTTTTCCAAGTCGAAAATGAAAAGCTGTTGACGAGTTGAGAAGAGTTCAAAGCATGAATGCTTTTCAAATAGGGTCAAGTCCGAATTGAAGCGAAATATTGTGCTGTATATTACTTATTACAGTACGGTAGCGTGCTTCGATAGTCCCTTACTCTGGCTGAGTCGCATCCCAGTCGACCTTTGGTTAACGAACATGATTGGTTCTAGACAAAAGTTCGTTGACTGAATTCGATTTTCCCGCAGACTTCAATGGAGAACTCATTCATCCATTCTCGACACCCAAAATGCAATTGGAAATTTAATGAAAAAATTGCAGGGCAAATACGAGGGTTGGTTCGTAAGAGATGATAAACAGCCACTTGCTGTCATTGAAGGAAGATGCAATTACTGTAATTAAGAATTGAAGAGCAGAAGAAAAAATGGCATCCGCCTCCAATGACGGCAAGTGGCAGTTTATCATCTTTTATGAACCAACCCTCGTATTCTGTCGGAATAAGTTACTGTAGTAGTGTATTGTGCGGATGTTCACAATGTTCTGTAGAGTTGGAAGGAAATGAAAACGACCTTCGAAAAGCGTCACATCCGGGAAGACATTCACACATGAGCAGGGGATAACTGTCACCAGAAAATAAAGTGTTCATTTTACAATGCCCTTACTAACTAAAGAACAAATTAAACAGTTTAACAGTGGAAAAACTATAAAAACATGAAAACCTGTGTGAAAGTGCCTTTTCTTCCAGCTGGATATCACTTGTTCAATTGATTATGCTTGAACCTTGGAACGTCCATGACCCACCCTCACTTAATTACTCAAAAGTTAGATCAGCTTTGAAATGTTGTGCAAGCCGTTGGTCTGCCTAATAATTTCTCTGCTTGCTTTGTCCATTGTAACTGCAGTAGATTGTACCCTACAATTCAGTGCCAAAACCAGATTTGGAATTTTTCTTGCTTAAGAACAAAAGTTTTTTAAACGAGGGAGTTTACCGTGAGGACCATTGTTTGTGAACTGAGTTGGGTGACTGTATTTGGTGATGGTCATCTCGAAATGCAGAATCAAGGCATGTTCTAAAATGCGTGTTTGCTCATTGTTTGCCGCAGACCGCTGCCGAATCAAGTTGCCACTGTGTTGACGACTGCTCAAGTGCATTCCGAGGACTTCCCGGAACCCCCGCCCCCGCTGGAGTCGGCCATCCCCGACCTGATCCGGGAACAGGCTGCCGGGAATTGGAACCCCAGGTCTGCCTGGTCCCTGCCTCCGCCTTCCCCCAGGAACTCGGTGAAAGCCTTGACTTCGAGATTTGAGCAAATATCAACGGACTGCGTGGACTCGCCGGCGGCGATGCCTGCAGTCGCACCGGTGAAAGCAGGCAAGAAGAGCGTCCGGTTCTGCGACCAGGTGACGCTGGTGGCGGAAGCCGACGCCGACGAAACCTCGCTTCCGAATCCGATCCTGGAAAGGGTCTTGCGGAGCGCCGGCTTGAAGGAAACGGTGTCGCCGCCTTTGGGGTCTCCGATCGGATCCGTGACGTCTTCCGACAGCTCGGTGGCGCCGTTGTCCCCACCGCCGTATGATCCGAACGCTGGGTCTCAATTCTGGAGTCGGCAGAGGAGCCCGTTGCCGCTGGCGACTGCGGGATGTTGTTCCTTGTGCGGGAAGAAGTTGGTCATGCCGCCGAATGTCTACTGCACGGACTGCGACTTCTACATGGCCAAGTTGCGAACCGTCAAAGCGTCCTAAGAATGCCATACAGTACTTTTTTTGTACATTCCGGAAAGAAAAAATTCTGTGATATGTCCCCTGTACAAGAGAGTGAATGAGTGTTTGTAAAGTTGCTGCTGCTGCTGCTATTGTTGTTGTTGGTGTGGTGGTGGTGTGGGATGATCTGTCTTCCACACGTTTTTTGGTTCCGAGGAAATGGCTTCCTGAAATAATTGACGTCCACGAGACTCCAGCCGTCGGCTGAGTCTTGGTAATTGTGAATCTCCGGTGGAGCGATGAGACACACTTATTCCGTCCATACATGCATACGGGGGTATTTTCGAAAGTCTCGCCACGTCCTCAACAACTAACTTTTCGAGGCTTCGGCCACAATCCTGATTTTTCCCCATTTCCTGATTCCGAAAATAGCAGTGTTGAGTTTAAAAGCAAAGCGATTCGAAATTCTGTAGCGTTTACGGTAGAAATGTGAAGTTGTCCTGCTTTTTCAAAAAGGTTTCCAATACTTTGAGGAGAAACGAAGTTTCCATCAGACGCTGCGGTGTCCCTCTTTTTCATGAAATCGTGACCCAGCTGATTTTTAGAGCGCTTCCATGGAATCATCATCAGTAATGATTATTCGAAATGGAGAATCATCTGAATAACATTTTCACCTCGTCGCGTTCAAGTGAATTATTCGTTATACATCAAGTGAAGGCACGGAAACTCGTTTTAGTATAAGTGCTGCTCCTCTTCGAAAGTTTACAGTTCCTTTAATTCGTCCATTTACTAATCGGACATCGTTCACCCCTAAAACATCCCCTTAGCTTAGAAAGCACCCCAGTGAATACTTTTTTCGACGTTAGTACAGTACTGTGAGACCAGTTTTCCGAGGAACATTGTTCATGTGTGGAATTCAGGCATGCATCGAAAGGGAAATTGATTGCATCGAACATAACTGAAGTGTTCGTGCATTTGCTGGAGAAGGATGTTTTTTGGGAAATGAGCCATTTTGAAATTTTATTTTTTGTCAACTTGAGAACTTGAGAAAATACCCTCGTGTTTCTTTTCCGCAAGTCTTCGCGTTTCGGGAGCTTGATGAAGTCACTTGTGCGATTGTTGGATGCAAGTCATCCCGCCGCTTAAAGTACAGTACAACGATCTGTCTTCACCGTAATGCGGAAACGGGTTTCTTGCGAAGCGGATATGGTTTGATAACTTTCACTCCCGGAAACTTCATTCCTTTTTTTTTGGAGTTATTTTCGAGAACGTTTGATTTCGGACGCGTTGCAATTCCGAAGCGAACGTTGTAATAAGTGCATAAAGATTCGATGCAAGTTTACCCCGTCCCCCGTCCCGATCAGTTGAACCTGGTGGCTATCTTGTAAGAATTCAGGCATTCCCGTTGATCAAAGACCCTTTTGTGTATATCTGATTTTAAATCAACCGCTTGGAGAGTTAGACGGGGTGTGCCAGGAAGGTGAACTGTTGTTCTTAGAATCGACAAGTCATAGATGGTTATTTTACTTCAGAGGCTCTGGTTTTTTATCATGTACAATGAACAGATTGGATTTTTCGACTCGTTCGGTCTAATGACACTTACCAATGTTTGGAGAGGAATAAGAGTTTGATATGGTTGAACATTAACACGTGTTCTCTTATTATTTGCTTTTCGTTTCGAGTGTCACCACTCCCGTGTGAATTCTTGAGCTTACATTTGTAAGCTTCTCAGCCGTATGATTCCAATGAAATTTCGAAATGTTCGTGTGGAATGGTTTCAGAGATTCGATTTCGTGTTTTCTTTTAGGATTTACAGCAGTAATCGGGTTTAGAATACTACGTCGCTATGTGGGACTTGCTTATTGAGAGGTGGAAAGTGTCCCAGCGCTGCGATGGAAGTGCTGAATTCAGGTGAGGAGGAGAAGGGATTTAAGGCGTGATTCGAGTGCTGAACCGCTCTTTTTTTTTTCTCGCGTGATTCAGAACATTGTGCGAGCAGATGTTGAACGACCCGAATTGGATTGAGAGTCCGTATAGAAACGGGGTCGAGGAGCGGATGAAGACCCGACTGGCGAGTGAAGAAGCTCTTCCTGCCGAGCGTCGTCTCATCAGCTCGTTTCTCCGTGCCTCGGACCGTCATTGGCAAAGCCTGGACCTTCTCAAGCTCTACGCCGGAATCCCGTCTAGAAGTCTGCTGGACGAAGGCCCGATCTTGTTCTTTCGACTCGAAATCCTGCTGAAGGCCTGTGCTTCTCTACCCGCCTTGCGACTCTCTCAGTATCTCACGGCGATCATTCGGGAAGATACTGAAGCCGCCTCTGTCCAGTTCCGAGAGTATGTTGGTGATGAACTTTGCAAGGGACTCACGGTGCAATTCCTCTGGTCCTTGTGGCTGAATGGGAAGAAAGAAGCTGTGCTGTGCTTCGTGAGTGGGGCGAATGTGTGTGTGTTCTTCATTTCTCCAATGTTTACCCGATGTTGACTGTTCGAAGGTTGAAGATTGTTCAGCGGAGCAGAGGAGACTGGTGATGAACGGGATCATGAACTGCAATCGGGACTTCAGGAATTTCTTGATCAATGCGTTCGTTGCTGCATTTTTGGCGAGGTCTTCGGAGGAGTGTATTGCGGAAGATGGAAGAGAAGTTCTTGGGGTGAGTCTTGGGGAATTTTTCCGTCTCGGAATGACCCTAATTTCTTGAACCGTTCGGTAATTTGGCAACTTCGATCTTAATTTACTGCGATCAGTCCCTTTTTTTCCGTCGTGAACGTCTGACATATGGAATGCGGGTGAAACCGGTTTGAATAGAAGCCTAATGTCACTGCTTCTACTTGCCGTTTGAATTTTGTTGCCTTTCTTGAATGCAGTTTGCCATTCGTAAATTGAGTTGGTTGATTGCCGTGGGGAATGAAAGTGACATTCAAGGAGGGATCAACGTCTGAATCTTGCATCGAATCTATCGAGGGGGAAAATATTTTTTCGTGTGGGTTCTCTTGTTGGAGGATGGCTCTCGATAAACCTTTCTTGAAATGAAGCAATTGTTTCTAAAAACTCTCTCTAATCTATTTCTTTTTCATCAAAAACAAAAAGGATAATTGGAAAAAGTTTCCCTCTTACGACTGTATTTTGTGTTCGCTATGCAGTAAAATTTCGTTACAACATATACCATTGCCACAAATTCATCAGTACGTGTATGACAAACTTCTCTCAAGTCCTGGCAAAAAGCCCATGAAGTACATGTTGATTGTTATTCAGTAGCAAACTTCCTGATCACAGTTCAACTAACTTTTTTGAGAAATGTTGAATAGATTCGCCGGGCAGAAATTTCCTGACTAAGGCAGACTCAGTCTGAAATTTCACAACCCAAATGTGACTGAATGGGTCTTATTATAGAATGGATGGAAGCTGTAATCAATGACGAACATGTTTCGAAGTGCTTCCACTTATCATCCTCCCAGAATGAACAAACTGGTGCAACTGATGGAATGAATGTTTGAAGCTAATTTTTTGAGAGGATCTTTCAGTTTTTGAAATCAATAAGGGAAAAAATATTTATCTGAGAATGCCAGAAAAGCAAGATGTGCTTGATTATGTAGGAAGGTCAAATGTGAAAATTTTTTCCAGTCATACATTTTTGAAAATCTCATGACAAATTATTCAGTGTTGTGCAAAAAACCTTTTCGAAAGTCCCCAAAAGTTTTTCGTAACGAAATTTCACTGTATTGCTTACCTGCTTTATTTTTCCGCAGTTATGGCTGGAAAGTGGAGAGAAATTCGAAAAGTTACTGAAATGGCCAGTGGGACCGCGAATGTTGGTGTTCTTCGCGCAGACTGCCCTGTTGCTGTCCAATGGTGGTCAAGAAGGGTTGCAGTCTTGTCTGAAAGTTGGTCATGTGATCCACGGGATGATCTGCCACCCAGGAAACCCTCACGTGGCTGAATGGAAGGATAGTCTGGCACGTCTCCTTGAGATGATGGCCGATTTTGCTTTTCTTTGCACTCCGCGGGTTTCCAGGGAATACCTCTTGTCTGCTTTCGCCGTGTCTCCGTCACAGGAAAGGTATTTCCAACCAGGGCCTCCTTCTTTTTCTTGTTCGGGGAAAAGAAGAAGCTTTTCCAGAAAAATCAACTTTACTCGTCGCATGATTCTTCCCTCCGTGGATCACGAAGGAATAATGATTCGTATAAAATTGCAGTCTTGTAAGCAGTGTCAGACATCGGCTCTGCCTTTTATTTCCGTGTGGATGCTTCTTTCTTTCTTTCGGAGAAGTCCGAGACACAGTGGGCCAACATTGGACACTGCCATGATGTATCTTCATTTGAGGTTTCTGTTGCGCAGGCTCTCGAGGATCAAGAGGATTATTGACGAGGTGTCCCGTGAGCTAGCGCAGGAAAAACGGGAAGTGGACGAGAGCGAGTTGATTCCTGTGAGGAAAGCTGATGCGAGATGGCCGCCGATGAGACCTGCAGAAACGGATGCTTCTAGCGGTGGTTCCTCTGAAAAATGGAACCTCCTGTCGGACGCGGATTACCTGGCCCTTCGACTCCAGTCGTCGTAAGTTCAAGCTGGATTCAAATCTCTTTTCCGTGTCAAAATGTGTTCAATCACGCGGGGGTTCCGCTTGAGGAAAAAAAAAAACCAAAGTGTTCCTTGTTTCGGAAAGATGAACAACACCGAGTGAAGAATTACGCCTCCCTTTTCCCCCACTTTTCTATGAAGGTAAAATTGGTGATGATGCAAGCCTTGAACTGCTGGATTAAATCAGTTCACAGGATGCTGAACTTTGAACAAAGGGTACATTTGCCTTAGTCGTCATCCCCTTTTGAAAAAGCATCAAGTGACAGTTTCATTGATCTCTTCTCTGGGTCTGCAAAATAAAAGCCCAGAGGACTCGGAAAAAATTCGAGTTCTGGAGGTTCGAGTCTTCGAGTCACATTTTTCATTGTTCTGAGAGGAAATTCAGACTGGGTCTAAACGAAATGTGACATCTGGAGGTTTTTTTTTAGATTGTGAGGTTCAACTGTTCTGTACTTGAAGGAAAAAAAAGTGCGTCCTAGATACAAGATTAGGTGAAATGATCCAAATTTCGAGTTCATCTGTTGTGTGGTACTACTGTACGTTGAATTACTTCAGTCGGCTCGAAACTTTCAGAAACGGTCGAGGAGCTGAAAAAGGAAGTACTGTACAGTCCTTGAATTTGGTTCTTTGGTGTAACACTTACAATAACGGGCACGATGCTTGGTACCGTTGTGGTAACTAAAGCAGATTTACTGTAGTTTGATCTCCACGTCACGTTTCTTGATTGTGAAATGTTCGCAGTATTGTACTTACAGTATTGTGCTGAACTGTGGTTCGATCTCATCAAGTTGTGAAATTGCAGTGGGCCCCTGGGATGTTCACGTAATTGGTGCTCTTACCTTGTCCCTTTGTCGGAGCGTCTGTGTGTCAAATCAAGTTTTCCCGTTGACTTCGATGCGATCATTTGTTTTCACGAATGTGGGGAAGTGTCCCTAACTCGAGACGTAGTCCGGATGTCAGGGAAAATTCTATTGAGTTTCTGGAGTCCCTGAGTCAAACTGTCTGTATTTTAAGTTCTAACTCTGTTGAATGCAAGCTGGGGGTGCCCAGCCACACCTGGGCATTAGGCAAATTGAAACAATTTTCTCTATATAAGAAAAATCTATGTGTGCAAGAGGGGGTGCCCAGCCACTACTGGGCACCATGGTACAAATTATGCAGAGATTAACAACAACAAAAAGTTGATTGAAGCTGGTTACATGTTGAAGGACCACCAATAATTTTATTTCTTGTTGGACACCTAAGCTGGGGTGCCCAGCCCCACCAGAGCACAGGACAAATTTTAAATATAAATAATGTAATTCGTGGAGGTCAATTATGGAGAAGGTGATGCGCAGTGGTGTGGCCCAGTCACACCACTGGGCATCATGATACAAATTATGGAGTAACTTTGAAAATTAAATTATATTGAAACTGGTTACGTTTTGATGCTTATTTCTTGTTCTAAACCCAAGCTGGGGTGTCCAGCCACACCTGGGCAGTATGTATAAAACCCTACGGCTGAAAAATATTGAAATAACTATCCTACTTTAATGCACAACAGTGTTCCCCAACCCATTGTCCTCAGACTGGCACCAGTCTGCCACAAATTTTTGTCCATTTCAAAAGAATGGACCATTCAGAGGCATCTGGATTTCCACTTTAAATCATTATATTTTCACTATTTGTTCAATGGTGCAATTCTTGACTTGTTTGACTCAAGAACATTTTTAAATTTTTGTCTGTAACATGGTTAATTTTCAAGTTTTTCCAAGTTTAAAAAGGAAATGTAGAATAGGTCCATGTGCATACATTTCTGTGATAACTTTGAAGTTTGGTATATTTGAAAATGTTTTATGAATTACTGAATTGAAATTTCAAAATCTGAATTTATGATCTCCACTTCAACTCAACTTTTTTCTGTTCTACACAAATTGAAATTTTTTGCATATTTCAATGCACACTGATTTTTTACAAACTTATATACAATACAAGGGTTCTAACAAAAGTTCTCGGAATGAAAATGAAGATGGCGTCTNAAAAAAAAAAAAAGCTGCAGGAAGGGTGCCTCATCTGTTGAGTGTATAGCAAAACTCTGCCAGGGTAAATTTTGAAAAAAATTGAAAAAAATTGTCAAACTGGGCTGATTTTTTTTTGTGCCAAAGAATATGGTTGCCCTAAAGAATAATTTTTTTCCAGCTCGATTAGACGCCATCTTCATTTTCATTCCAAGAACTTTTGTTAGAACCCTCGTATGTTTCAGAGTCACCTAAGCTGAGAATTACGTCAGCTAGAATTAAAAATGTAAAATCTTTTTTCCCCATATTCAAAAAAGATTCAACATTTTTGCCTGAAACTTTTTCAGTTCTGAAGCTTTTCCAGAGTATCTTGCACATTATAGAGTATGCTGATGTCCCACAAATATATATATATTTTTAGAGCAATCGAAGTGAATAATTTTGTTAATGATTAAAATTTAAAATCATTTTTCCCGATTTTCAAGAAAGATTTCACACTTTTACCTCTAACTTCGTCAATTTTGAAGTTTTATGAAGTGTTCTTGAACATTGTGACGGACACTAATCTTTCACAAATTTAATTATTTTTAGAGTGGTTTCAGTCGGAAATGTATTTGTTATGCTTGAAAATGTAAGATAAAATGTTGAAGATTTCCCCATTTTCAACTTCAGCTGATCGTAACTGTTTTGAAGAGAACACGTTCAACTTTCAAAACCGCATCGGATGCCCAGGGAAGTTTTACAGTTTACAGTATTTTTTAAATGGAAAAAATGTTGAAAATTGATTGAGCTAAAATTCAAAAAGCAAAATGTGTTTCCCCAATTTCCCCCGTTTTCTGGAAAATGTGTTCATATTTTTATTCCTAACTCTGTCAATTTTTATGATTTCTCAAAGTTTAAAGAAGTAACATGTAGATAACATCACGGCGCTTGACATGAAGCTTCAAACTTCAAGTTCAGTGAATAATTCAGTTTTGGAAGAATTCTTAAATTCAGAAAACAGGGAAGAATATGGCAAGCTGGAATTTTAAAATTTTAACTTTGGCTCATTCGAACTTTTGTTCTGTTGATTCAATTTTAAAAATATTTTGAAATTGTATGCATGCACATTTTCTGCAAATTTGAATGTTTTTCTGATGAGAACTTTCAAAAATTAAGTTAGTTGAAATTCGAAGGATTAAATATTTTTAAATTTTTGTACAATTTTGAAAAATCTTTCTGCATTTTTCATTGTAATTCAATCAATTTTTAAACTTTTTAAAAGTAAAAAAAAGGAAGTGTGGCAAACATCATGGTGCATCTAGTAAAGTTTTAAAAAGTACATTTTGCCAAGAATTGAATTGGTGACAAATTTTTAAACTTACAAAAATGGGGAATGGGAATCCTCCTCCAGGCCTCTGTGGGGCTCTGTGGGATGGAGTCCGCAGGGTAGGATGCAAGGGATGTTGGTCGGAAAAAAGGGAAGTGCGAAGCCACAGTCCTGAGCAACTTCATAATAGTAGATCCGAAGAATCGAGTTATCAAAACTTTCTTTGGCCGAGAAAGTCTGACTTCTGAAATGAAGGACTTGTAATGTACTGTAGTACTGTAGGTTGAGGAATGGCGTCATCATCGACTGCAGTAGGTTCTAAGGAGGGATAAGCATGGAAAGAGTCTGTCTTGTTTATTGCAGTACTGTACAGGTACTTTATGTACCGTAGTCCTGGCATGAGTAACCTACAGTTCTGTGGTCGCGGGTAAACAATATCGGTGCCCTCTCTTTCAAGGTACCAAGTCGAGGATGCCACGACGGAGACGAGCCTGGGGAAAGTGGACGTGTCCCGGTACGGGCGCAAGTGCCACCAGTCGGATCCGCACTACTTGTCGACGGGCTTCGGGTCCTACGTGCTGACGTCTGGGCAAGCGGACCTGCGGAACCTGTTGCCCTCGCAAGTGGCCCCGTCCAACCACGCGTTCGGAGACCTGATCCGTGGCGGCGCGTCGACGGCGCTGGCCCGGGGCCTCGTGTCCCTGGCCGACGGCTGCCGGTCGTCGGAACTCAGCCTCTGCGCCGTGCCGACCCTGCTGGCGACCAAGTGCGAGCGCCGGCTGACGAGCCCCGTGCATTCCAGTGGCCAGGTGCCCGCGGAAGAGCCCTGCGTGGAATACGAAGCCCCCGACGTGGAGATGTACTGGGACGAGGTGTTTGCCGAGAGCAAGATCTGGGACGACGGGATCGAGATCCTGCCGGGCGACATTGACGAGTTCGGCAACATCCGGCGGCGGAAGGGCAAGAAGAAGCCCGTGGCCCCGCCTGCGCCGCCGGCGGAGGTGGAGGTGGACCGCAGTGACCCCTGGCGCCAGCTGGTGAGGCTCCGGTGCACCAAGGTCGTGTACGAGCGACGCGACATCATTTTAAACCTGGACGCGAACAAGCGGTGCGCCGACGTTTTCGACGATGAAGACGTCCCGAAGCGGCCGAGGCGGGGATCTGAACGGAAAAAGTAGTGGAACAACACTGCGTCGTGATCTCTTTTCATTTCATTATTCAGTCCCTTGTATTTTCCGCGCAAGGGCACAATTCTCCTCTTCTTGGAGTCCGAGTGTACTGTACTCCACTCTACTCTACTGTGCAGCAGTGCGTCTCTCATCTGTTATTCGCGGAGCTCTCCGAGGGTGGGTTGGTGTGTATAAATTTGATTGATTGACAGTGTAAGAAGCATGAAATGAAAAGAGTCCAATTCCAGAAAGAAAGACCATACAGTACTGTACTTGGCTGCAATTCAAGCAGAAAAACTGCCAGTTTGAATGATGCCGTAGCAGCTGCTGTTTGTCAGACTGTAGTTGGTCTGTTCCCAGCAGATAATTTTTCAGTTTTTCATGCTTGAAAACCCATGAAAAACTCTCATCTGTAAACATCATAGGTAATGGTCCCTCAAGCCATCAATAATGGGCTACAGAACAGTTATTTTCATGGGTTAATAGTGCATAAAACAAAATGGCCTTAAAACAATGGGTATGTAATGGGCTGGTTTAAGGGGTTATCTTAATGGGTAATTCACCCATTCTTAACTCATCACAAAAACTGGTCCAAAATTAAAAAAATGCACAAAATGGTGGATATTGGCATGAAAATATCTGCCATTTTGTGTATTCTAAGTTTCTAATCAAGGCACCCACAGGATTCTTGGACAGCAGAATTTTTGTACCAGCTGGATTTTGGAAACCACAGGATTAAAAAATCAAGTGAACAAAAACTCCGCCATACAAAAATCCAGAGGGTAAAAAAAAAATAATCCTGGTATAGAATTTTTTATCCATTATTGAACCCTTGGGATTTGCTGATGGAGCCCTGTGCTGAAAACTGTGTCTGAAAATGTGCATAATGTTAGGCATAGTTTTCAACACAAGGCTCCACCAAAAGTCCCCTGGGTACAAGAATCTGTTGGTCAGCAAAATTTACTAAAAAAAATCCTGTGGGTACAAAAATGACTGGAGTTTATAAATTCCAGGGATGATTACATGTTTTGTGAAACATGCAGTCTGTATGTAAATATTTTTAGGTACAAAAATTCCACTCCAGTTTTGAAAAATCTTGGGAGGCATGAAAATAGTGGACCTCAGAGTGATAAGCAACACAGGAACCCTTAACTCTGTGAGGAGGAGGTCCATGCCTATGCATGACACAACTCACCATGGGTTCCACAGAAGAGGCCATTGGCATACAAGATGCTGCATGTCTAGATGTGGGGTTTCCACCTTTGTTATGTAGTGCTCCCATCAAAACTGTGTGGGATGCAGCATATACATCAGTGTGGGTATATACTGTACATTGCATCAGCATTCCACTGTATATTGCAGTCGAATATCTAAGGAATTCGAATTAAAAAATGTGAGAACTGCAATAAAAATTGAGAGTAGATATTTCTATTAAATATTGAAGCAGACATAAACATATAGAAAATAACAGTTTATGTACCTACAAAAATTAAAATCAAAACATAGACAAAAAGTAAAAAAGAAGCACTCATGCTCCAAACATCAAACAAGGATGTGAAAATGAAATGAACAATGAAAAGAAAACATTCACAAAGTCACCATGAAAGAATCAAGTATCACACCAATAATACTGCAGTACCAGTTTTAGGTGAGCATTCCGTCAAATTGCATGAAAGGAAATTTTCTATGATACCCATCAGTTAGAATGGATGAACCCTTCTTTGGCAAAGTCAGGACATTACTGCAAAATTTTGTTATCATGGACACTGGAAAAATGCCATTTTTGGGGGTGGTGGAATTACATTGTAATTTCAAAACTGGCTTATTGTTGTCCAGCCTCTCCTGGAATTATATCCTGAAAAAAATCTTCCCTTTTTCATAACTGGCCCAACATGGTACTGCTAAAAATCCTCTAAGTCATAAAAAAAATTATCCTTTGACAAAAACCAGAAAAATCTTGTATGCCAGGAATGAGACTTCTTTATGTCAATGGCTGTGCCTGCCATGGTAAGATCCGTTTGTACTTGGTCAAGGTTCTTGCAAACCTGGTTAAAGTCTGTCCCAAATACAAGGATATCATCCATGTATACCAAACACCTAACAAAGAGATGTCTTTGCAGAATGGTATTCACTGCTCTCTGGAATGCTGCTGGTCTGTTCTTAAGTCCAAAAGGCATAACCCGGTACTGCATGTGCCCTCTTGGTGTCCAAAATGCAGTTTGCTGGTGGCCAGTATAGGCTATAGGGAGATGATGAAAAGCTGAATGAAGATCAATTGTGCAAAAGTATTTGTTGTGATGGCCCAGCGTGTCCAGGAGATCCTGGATGACGGGCATTGGGTAATGATCATCACTCAGGGTGTTGTTCAGTGCTTGATAGTTTTTGACTAGTCTCCATTGCTTGTTGTGAGGCGCGTTAGGGTCATCCCACTTCTTGGTTGTAAAAAATGCTGGTGAATTAAACAGAGAAGTGGCTGGTTCTATGATACCTGCTTCAATGTACTCGTCCACTAGCGCGTTAAATGGAATAGTCATCTTGGCAGATTGCCTGAAAGATGGCGTTGCGGGGATGTCATTGGAAGTGGATGTCAGAGTGACAATGTGCTCTGGAAAGAAACAGGACTCTGCAGGACCACTGATGCACACCGTCTGCATGTTTGAGTAGGATCTGGATGATTTGCAGTCATTCATTGCGTGAGCCGTCTACAAAAGAAACACCCTCCCACATTGCAAGCATTGGTACTGCTTGGTTTTGCAAGGTTTGCTGAAAACCCACAAAAGTTTGTTTGCTGTTGATGGTGAAAGTCACAGGTAACTGTGAAAGTGTGGAATGCCCAAGAATAATCACCGGATCGAACAATAGCAGAAGAACTAAAAGCGGAACATGATATTTGGCACTGCAGAAACAAAAAGACAAATGAACCAAATGGTTAATCAAGGCTGTGGAAGAAGTTAAGGAGGTATGAACGGACATACTGAGGGGAGTGGTCTGGAGTTGCAGCAACAAGACCAGCCGTTGGGAGATGAATGCATGTGAAGCTCCCGTGTTGACTAAGGCAGGAACAGTTTGATTGCCTATCTGCAGGTCCAGGATAATTGGTGGAGGAGCAGCGGAATCAGCTGCCACACAGTGTGCCACATTCACTGTGGCTTGTTGGCATTTCCCTGGTTCAACATGGGACAATATTTGCTGATATGACCCTGTGCATGACAATGAAAACATATGGTAGGATTAGCCTGATTGGAAGTTGTTAATGTCTGCTGCATTGTTGTCAGGGCAGGTTTGCCATTTTGTTGGGGGAGGATTCTGCGGTGAGTGGTGCACGTTGCATTGGTGCCCTTTGCACCACTGGAATGGAGGTAGGTTCAGCTTGTTCCCTGAGGATTGCTTCATGAGAGCCGGTCCACCCCCAGATGTGCTCTTCTTAGCCGGTTTGGCTGTTGCATGTTTGTGGATTTGGAACTTCTCTGCTTTGTCTCAAGACAGGTTATGGTTGTCTGACCATTGTTCCTGTAACTCATCCCGCAGCTTTTTGGATACTGCTGCCAGCAACTGATCAATGAGCATTTTTTGCCAGATGTCTGCTGCCAATACCAGTTTGTCAGGGGGTCAAGCCCAGAAACATGTCAAAGGTGTGTGCCAGTTGTCCTGCAAAGCTGATGAAACCCTGGCCGGGCTTTGGACATGCCTGGCAGAACTGGTCCAACCAGTCCAAGTGAGGTGTTGGATGGGCCCTGGCAATAGCGGTTGCCAAGGTCTCAAACTCCACAAATCCTTTGCAGAATAAAATGGCTATGGATGCTTGGACCGCGGGAAGCATGTTATGCAGCAAACATTGTACTTTCATCCCCAATGTAATGATGTTGATTGCCAGCATGCATTGAAGTTGGTCTGCGTAGTCTTCAAATGATTTGTCCTCCTGTTGTTTGGGCAATTTGGATGGACGTAGCTCACCAGAGTTGCATGCTGGAAGAGGTGGTAGCTGAGGTGATGAGTTTGCTGTAATTGCTGGTGATCCGCTTGAAGGTGTCAAAAACGGCCACGGTGTGGCTTGCTGGAACTGTGTTGCCACCCTGGAGGAGGTAACCAGCCCTGTGCAAGCGCGGGCAGGAAAAGATTCTGCTCCAGGAGTGCAATGAGATGCTTTCTCTCACTGCTGGCCAGTTGGCCAAGCTTGTAGGCTTGGATGAGGTATTTCAGGGTTGGTACTGGAACGGTATCCCAACCCAATGGTTCCGCATCTCCCGTTTCTCCAGTGTTGCAGGGTATGGCTGGCGTCATTGTCATTGGTGCTGCATCAGAACTGCTGGTTGAAGCATTATCCATAATCATCAGAGGTTGGAGGGATATAGGGTTGTGCGGCTGCTTTAGAGTTTTTGGTTGTTTGGACCATCAACACATGCACAAGTGTCAATCAGGGAGAAGGGTTCAGACCAGACAAGCCCCCAATGAGATTGTTGCCAGAAATAAAGGTCCTCAACAACTTGGCACAATGTAAAACAGTTGTCTTTGCCTCACCACAACACATATAAAGTCAGGTTGGTCACAATAGAAAAGGGAAGTGCTCAGGTTGAGATCTTGGAGTAAGGTGAAGTCAGAAGCTCCCTGCTAGTTCCACCTCTCCTTGGGTCCTCATATCCGGACGTTCCGGTCAAGCAGATGGGATGTTTGAACAACACAGGAGTTCCAAATGCTAGGGTGGATGTTGCTGTTAAGGGGTACCTTACTATTCTGTTTTGACTTTGCATGTCAGTTATACACGTTTGTTTGGCTTCTTAAAAAAGTGACTTTAAAATATCTCTGAAAATTTGCACAAAACTGTCCCTAATCTTCTTAGAGGAACAAATGCATCCTGGTGCATGTTATACTTTGAACAAATTCAGTCTTATATATTCTTAGAAGTGTTGCGAAGTTAATTGAATGTCTCTGCCAAGCACATATTTTTGCACAGAATTGGGTATGCTTTTCCTGATGAGCAGCCTTACAGTCATTTCTTTCATTAATTGGATAGCAAAAAGCATCATCAATGATTCCCCCCCTCATAATGACTGTTTACATGCAGAGGCGGCCTTAGAGTCTGTGGGGCCTGGGGCCAACTTTGAATGCAGGGCATCCCATCTGCTGATTGCACATGCAGTTATCAAGGAAAAACAGAAATTACTCACTTGTAAGAGTGCTCCATTCAAATAATTTATTATGTCAGGTTCTTGAAGAAGTTGCCATGCAGCTTTTACTGGTGGAAGTCCAGAAAAGACCGGAAGGAACGACTTTCAAGTGAGTATTCTAGAAACATCAGACTTCACCTCCGTTAGAGAAAAAGATACGTGTCATAACGATCTGACGTTTCGGATAGAACACTGTATAACTTGGAGTAATAATTTTTAATTAATTCAAGTTTTGAGGAACTTCTTTCAGCAATAGCAACAGTCACAGGAATGATTACCAATATTCTGTATGCAATTGAAATGTTGGGAAATGAATCTCTGAAGTTCCAAAGGAACTGGAGACAATCTAAGTCAGTTTTTAGCTTTTTACATTTTCTGGTAGTATCTCCCTAAAAACCTTGAGCTCCTGACACAGATCTGCTCCATCCAGATCATGGTTGCTCTCTGAACACAATGCTGAATCCAGCTGCATACAATGCATCAAGAGGTCATCATGATGTGATTTTTGCATGGCATTCAAGTTGTATATAAAGAGCCAAGAAGCTTTTCATAGTGTTCAAGTTGTTGAAACCTGGTTTTCATTGAAGTGATTGCTTGGTCCATGATGCACAAAAAATATCCTGTCCTGAAAGCCTCCTCAGCAGATAATTCTAGTTCATC